>PISX010021419.1:0-33724 GCA_004024625.1 Mellivora capensis
TGAATGGATAAAGAAGATGTGGTATATATACACGATGGAATACTATGCAGCCATCAAAAGAAATGAAATCTTGCCATTCGCAACGACGTGGATGGAACTAGAGGGTATCATGCTTAGTGAAATAAGTCAATTGGAGAAAGACAACTATCATATGATATCCCTGATATGAGGAAGTGGAGATGCAACATGGGGGACTAGGACGGCAGAAAAAGAAGAAAAGAAACAAGATGGGATTGGGAGGGAGACAAACCATAAGTGACTCTTAATCTCACAAAACAAACTGAGGGTTGCTGGGGGGAGGGGGCCGGGAAAGGTGGGTGGGGTAATGGACATTGGGGAGGGTATGTGCTATGGTTAGTGCTGTGAAGTGTGTAAAACTGGCGATTCACAGACATGTACCCCTGGGGATAAAAATTTGTTTATAAAAAATAAAAATTTAAAAAAAAAAAAAAAAAGAAAATGAAAATCAAAACCACAAGACACCACTTCCCACCCATGAGGACAGCCATTATCAAAAACCAGAAAATAACCCAAGTGCTGGGAAGTATGTGGAAAAAGTGAAATCCTGATACCTTACTAGTGGGAATGTAAAATGGTGCAGCTGCTGTGGAAACAGTTTGGTAATTCCTTAAAATGTTAAGTACAGAATTGCCACATGATCCATGAATTACACTCTTCTGTATACACCCAAAAGAACTGAAAACAGAGACTCAACCAGACAGTCATAAACCAATGTTCCAAGCAGCATTATTCACAATAGCCAAAGGAAGAAACAATCCAAATGCCCAATAACAGATGAATGGAGAAATCAAATGTGTTATATACATCCAATGGAGTATCATTCAGTTATAAAAAGAAATTAAATTCTGATACATGGTACAACATGGATGAACTTTAAAAATATTATGCTATGAGAAATAAGCCAGACACAAAAGGACAAACACTGTACGATTCCACTTAAATGAGGTGTCTAAAATGGGCAAACTCAGAGATAGAAAATAGAATGGTAGTTACCAGCCAAGGGGGAGATGGTAAGGGGGGATGGAAAGTTATTATTTGAGGATTATAAAGTTTTAGTTTTGCAAGATGAAAGGAGTTCTGAAGATGAATGGTGGTGATGCTTGCATAACAATAAGAATATCCTAAATACCATCATACTGCACACTTAAATTAATGCCCAAGATGATAAATCTTACTTTACCTACATTTTCCCACAAAAAAAAAAGTTGAAACAAAAAAACTAAATGGTTAAAGTAAAAGGATGCTAGTGAACCAAACTCATTCAAAAACCTGGTAAATAGCAGCAAAGACTCAAGCATGTATTCTGCCTTCCCCACATGAACAGCACCAGCTGAGGGTATGTACAACAACAAAAAAAGAATGAGTCGCATGTATTCTGCCTTCCCCACATGAACAGCACCAGGTGAGGGTATGTACAACAACAAAAAAAGAATGAGTCACCACTTTACATCCCACAAAGAATTAATGGATTAAGCATAGAGCAGGATTGACTGCTAAATCAAAAAAAGAAGAAAGACATTAAGTATCTCCTACTGAAACAGAACACTACCTATGCACTTGCCAAAAGGATGAAACACAATTCTCATTGAGCCTCTGGATCAGCTGCCAACATGCCAGAAACAGAGGACAGAAAAAAAGTTGCACTGCATCATGAGTACCAACATGTGATCAACAAAATATAGACTGCAAAAAAAAATCACTCAAAGAAAAGAAAGGAATAGAAGAACCTGTAAATTCAACGTCCCCCCACCAAAAAAAAATTATCAAAATTTTTAAAACTCAACAAGACTATTGTGTGGAGATGCACTCTTAGGCAATATAATGATAAAGAAGTGCAGCAAGTCATTTCAACAGAGGTTGATAAAGTAGATCCTATTGGGAGGGTAAAAGGTAGCTGTGATGAGAGCAGAGCACAAGAAGGGCAGGCTGCCAGAGGGCCTGGTTAAGTTCTACTTCTTGACCTGGGGGGAAATTACGAGTACTCACTTCGCAAAAATTCATTATACTACATATTTCTTGTGAGTGGTTTTCTATGCCTCCTTTATTTTATAATAAGACAGTGGTTTCAAAATTAACATTTCTTTTACATCAAATAAATGATTGGTGTATGCTCATCTTCGATTCTTTTTTTTTTTTTTTACAATGGCAGTCTGTTCAACTCAAAATCCAGTAAGACCACACACTGCATTAAGATGACACATATTTTAAGTCTCTCTTGAAGTTCTTCCTTCCCTCCTTTCTTTCCTTATAACATTTGTTGAAGAAATCAGGTCATTTAACTACAAATTTTCCTACATTCCAGATATTCTTATTACCCCTGTGATATTGCTTTGTATTTCCCATCCCCTGAATTTCGAGAACTGCTTTTAGATCTACGGCTGTGATCAGATTCATGGTCAATTGTTTAATAAGACTATATCTCCTATGCTGTTCTATATAAAAAGTCTGGTAGTTTCATTTATGTGTGGATATTCTTTTCTTTTTAAATGAAAATAGTGCAAATTGTGTTTTTTTACTAAAAAAAAAACTGTGATCTGAAGATTTAATGCCAGCTTTGCTTTCTATTTATAAACAAATCCTCAGAAATTTCAATCAGAAAAGTTATAGCTCTGTAACACAATGCCAGCACAACCACAATATATCCAATCATTATGTTATACCAGCCATAAAAAATACTCTTATCTCTAAGCACTGAATTTACCTGCTGGAAGGCTTGAATTGTAGCTGAATACGAATGAAGGGACAAACAAAATTTCAACAAATTCTGCTGTAGAGGTGACAGAAACTGAAATGCAGCTTCTAATATTGTGTGATAATAGGAATAATCAGTACCTGTCAAAGAAGAACATTATCCAAAATAATTACATATGACTAGACATATGCAAATAAGATAGTTTATAAAGTATAAAGCTATGTGTTACAGAGGTATACGGTGGCAAAATTTTACCACTCTCCTATCTTGAACTGTTGTCAAATGCTTAGAATTCCCTAGAATACAGGAAGTAATTGGACTCTTCCTCTCTTCTTCCCTTTGTTCACATTATTCCCTTTACCTGGACTGCATCTATCCCACTTACCTGGATGACTAACTCCTACATACCTCCACAAGAATTCAGCTGTGACAACACCTACTCTGCAAAGTCACTCCCAATCCCTACCCCATGCCTCACTGGACCAAGTACATCTTTTCTTTGGTCCTATAATATTTCTCTGCTTACCTCTTTCACTTACCACATCATTTACAAAATTATTTATTCACTATCTACCTCTCTCCAAATAGTTTTTGAGCCCCCACAGGCAGAAGTTTTAATGTATTTATCTTTGTATCCCCAGTGCCTACCATGTTTGTTATTTACTCAAATAACCCAACAAAACTGAGCAGTGTGCTGAGGAAGTACAGAGTATAAAAGGATATTAACAAAACTGTAGTTTGGGAAGAAGCATTTAAACAACTGGAACAAACTACCTGAGGTGGAAAAAAAAAAAAATACATGTACCAGTATGAAAAAATCCCTAGAATATATTGTTAAAGTGCAAGGTACAAAGCAATGTACAGTTGAACCTTGAACACAGGGTTTAGGGGCATCAACTGACCCATCAGTCAAAAATCCACATATAGGGGGGCGCCTGGGTGGCTCAGTGGGTTAAAGCCTCTGCTTTCGGCTCAGGTCGTGGTCCCAGGATTCTGGGATAGAGCCCCGCATCAGGCTCTCTGCTTGGCGGGGAGCCTGCTTCCCCCTCTTCCTCTGCCTGCCTCTCTGCCTACTTGTGATCTCTGTCAAATAAATAAATAAAATCTTTTAAAAAGAAAAATCCACATATAGGGGTGTCTGGGTGGCTCAGTAGGTTAAGCCTCTGCCTTCGGCTCAGGTCATGATCTCAGGGTCCTGGGATCGAGCCCCGCATCGGGCTCTCTGCTTGGTGGGGAGCCTGCTTCCCCCTCTCTCTGCCTGCCTCTCTGCCTATTTGTGATCTCTGTCAAATAAATTAATACAATCTTTAAAAAAAATCCACATATAACTTTGACTCCCCAAAAACTACTAATAGCCTATAGGTGACAGGAAGCTATACCAATAACATAAAAGTAAATTAGCACACATCTTGTACGTTATATGCAATTTTATGCTGTAATCTCATAATAAAGCTAAAGAAAATGTATTAAGAAATCATAAAGAGAGAGTGGGTGCCTGGGTGGCTCAGTCAGTTAAGCAGCTGCCTTCAGCTCAGGTTATGATCCCAGGGTCCTGGAATCGAGTCCCGCTTCAGGCTCCCAGCTCAGCGGAGAGCCTGCTTCTCCCCCTCCCTCTGCCTGCCTACTTGTGCTCTCTAGCTCTCTGTCAAATAAATAAACAAAATCTTAAAAAAAAAAAAAAGGAATCATAAAGAGAAAATACATTTAAGTACTATACTGTATTCACAGAAAAAAAATCTGAGTATAAGTCAACCCATGCAGTTCAAACCCATGTTATTCAAGGGTCAACTGTACATAGTGAGCTATCTTTTTTACTGTTAAGAAAGAATGAGAAATAAGAATACATATGATGTATTTGTTGTTAAAAAAAAACACTAAAGGGTAAACAAAATAATTTAAACAGTTATAAAAGCAAGGGAGAAACAGGAGGGGGACAGGGAAAGAACAAGATTTTTCTTCATAAGCCTTTTAAAAGCTTGACTATAAATCATATATTATGTATCAAAAAGTGCTTTTAAGGAATATAACTAACATTTCAAAAAGCAAAATATAAACGGTTCTATATGGCATTAGCATCTTCTAAGCAGAAAAAGACACCAGAAAGAAATACTTATAATGTTGCCAGAATGTTAATGGTCAATACCTTTGGGTGGTGGGACAATGGATAATATTTCAAATAAAATATTTAACACACTTTTATCATCACTTCCAAGAATTCATACTACCCCAACTTTAACCAAGAACACATTATCATTTATATTGAGGAAATTTCATTTTAAACATCAGAGTTCAAATTTCATTATAAAACCCACTTCAATAAATTTGTCTTATGAAATTATAAACTAAAAGTAAAATGATTTTTTTCAGTAACACAAACAATTCCAGTTGACTCTAAATTATATAACTCAAATTATAGATGCTTGCTCAAACCTTTATGTACTAATATCACAAAAAAGAAATTCAGACTTGGCTTTTAAAATTTGTATTATTTTAACTAAAAATCAAAAAGTTAAAATCAATTCAGTTAAATATTAATAGCAATCACTTTGGTTTCACACATTTGCTCTACAACAAGGCCTGTCAACGTAACATTCAAGGTTTTATCTACCCAAGTTAATCTGCATCTTTAACTAGAAATGTTTATACTACAAACATCTATAAAGCTTATATTGAACTAGAAAGTGTGAATGCACATCATAAACTGTAAACAAGTGATACAGTTGACATTGGCATTCATCTGATACCTCAACACTCAAACTGTGGGTGGCTGGCAGGTATAACAGGAAACATTTTGGATGGCACTAATTTAATGATAACGAACCTAACAGAGAATAGATCAGTTGTGCAATTAGTTCATAAAAAAAGAAAAAGAGAATCAAATCAATGGTAATTAAGTTAATACTAAATGATTTTAAATGAATTTGACTTCTATAAAATATTCATATAACACTTCTAATAAAACAACACAAAAGAACAAAAACAAGCGGGGAGAAAGAAATCAAAGGCAGTACTTATAGACAAAGTGATAAACTGCTTCAAAAGCATTAGTTTGTGTTGGCTCTGCTGACTACCATCACAACTCTAGTCATTAAGATAAAAACATTTTCCTTTAATTACTATGCCATAAATACTGTGAAAGGGACCATTTTTTCCTAATATTTTCCCAGATACCAAAGTCAAAGAAGCATTTGCTTCAATTTTACCGTGATGATCGGATGATCCAATATTTTGACTGGCTTCTACAAAATTCCAAAATTTCTCTTGACTGTCTTCTGCTAAAAACTCACTGAGAGAAAAGGGGGGAAATATCAGAAATAAAACAACTTAATAAAATCTTCTAATGTAAGCTATATTTCTAAAGAAAGTAAAAATAAGTTTTTAAGTTTCCAAATGTCCAGAGTTTGGCTTTTATAATATACATTATACACAAGCATTTATAATATATATTCTAATGATAAGCAAGTCTTATTAGCTTATTGACTATTGATAACTAATTAGCTCAGTAGCTTACTCACTTATTCATATTAATAGCCTAATAGGTATTCCATAGAAACCTGGAACAACTAAGTAACAAGAGGCAAGTCCCAATATAAATAAAGCTTATGAAACCCCATTTTGTGAAAACGCTGTTGGTAATAGCAGAATTACAAACTGACAATTCTGGTACTAGTTCTGTTCATTTATTCTCTGAAAGACCTTACATATTACAAAAAAAAAAAAATGTTTTGCCTAAGGTTCTCCCAAGGAAAACATGAACCCTAGAGAAACTTCTAGGAGACTAAAGGCAGCATGTTGTAATCTTTTAACAGCCATAAATCCAAATTTTCAAGATCACCAAATTTCAGTTTAATAAAATAAGTTCTTAGAACTTAATGCCACCTTAATTTTTTCTTGACTTTACTCTCCAGACCTAAATAATGGCCATTCTAAATTTCCCTTCATTCCAGAGTCTAAAATCCCTTAAAGAAAATGTGTGTACTGATCAAATGATTCATGTAAATTAGTCATCTTCTCCTCTGAGACAGAATACTAATCTTTCACTGTCTTTTTTTTTTTTTTTTTAATCTTTCACTGTCTTAAAGCAAACTACAGATCTGGATCTCAGCTTACCTAGCCAAAGGAAGACTTTCCCATTACTTGTCAACACTGGGGTGTACAACTCTCACTCTACTCCACAGCTAGACACAGAAATATGGGAAAAATAAGAAACATTTCCTGGTAACACACAGCCTCTCTAAAAATAGGTTTCCGAAAATACTCATTATCATAATTTATTAAATTATTTAGTACCTCCTTGAATGTGGGATTTTTCTACGCTTTCTAGGCTTATGGTCTAAGAAAACAAGATATTAAGACAAATTATGATATGCAAATAAACACTAAATTCACAAATTAAAGCTGAATTCACAAGATAGGCTTGTGGAAAAGGGGGGAAGGATAATACACTCAAAGGTTATAATGGTGAGAACAAGGATTCACTGAAGCTAAGACCCTCCTGTAAAGGCCAACTGCAAATAAATATATGCTCCTCATATAATTACAGGAAAACTTGAGATATACATTCTCCTTCAACCCACTGCATAAATAAGTCTTATGACACCTAAGTTTCAAACAGTCCTAAGAAAATTAATTACTAGATTCACTGAACTAATCCAAGGAGGGTAAGAACAATACAAGATAATATTAAAAGGAATGCTGCCATTTGTTTACAGTATAATTCAGTTCGTTTGCTTTTCATTTTAAATTGTTGTTTCGCTTCTTATTCTTATTCCACTGAGTAAAACAGCTACAGTTTTTCAGATGAAATTATATGATATCCAGGATTTGTTTTAAAATAGTCCAGGGGGGGTACGCCTGGGTGGCTCAGTTGGTTGGACGACTGCCTTTGGCTCAGGTCATGATCCTGGAGTCCTGGAATCGAGTCCCGCATCGGGCTCCCAGCTCCACGGGGAGTCTGCTTCTCCCTCTGACCTTCTCCTCGCTCATGCTCTCTCTCACTGCCTCTCTCTCAAATAAATAAATAAAATCTTAAAAAAAAAAATAAAAAATAAAATAGTCCAGGGGGATAAGGGAGGAGGGTGGTGGTAGTTATGGATTAATCAACTTGAGTTGATAATTGCTAAAACTGAGTGACAGGTAGAGGGAGAGCACATTATATGTACCATTCCACTTACAAATGTTTTGAAAGATCACAATAAAAAGTTTTTAATCAATGACAAAAGAAAAAAAAAAACATAAACAACCCCAGGTCCACCAGATAGCAAAAATCTGATAACTTGTTTTCTAGATTTCCAAAGTTATTGTTGGAGATCAGAAATGGTCTTTCTTCCATAAATAAGCAGAAAGGGAAGGAAATGAATATTGAAGGAGGGCTTACTATGTGATGGGCATTATGCTTGGCATATTCACTCATGTCCTTAAATCCTCACAGCCACCCTGATTTAGAAAAACTGCAACTCAGAGAGGTTATTGATTTGCTTAAGGGCACAGAATTAGCAAATCAAAAATCTGTAATGCAAACTCAAATCTATTTGATCTCTATCATGCTGAATTCTGGGGCCATTATAGTATCTAGTACTCAACAAATGATTATTGGTTTCTATTTTAATAATAGTACTCGACTTATACAATATTTCTGTTAGTAATTATGGCTGTTCAAAACATACTCAGTGTTCTAGTTCAATTAAATATATATCACTTCATGAACAACCAGAAAGCTACAACTGCTTCATTAGGATCAGGCCTAACCTAAAAATAACATGGGAATATTTTTAGTCCCTAAGGACTAGATGCAGGGAAGGCAAAATATCTGTGGTAGTTGCATGCCTCAATGTGTAGAGATACATTCTGTTCCCTCTCCCTCATTCAAATGGACAATGCTGTGATCTGCCATCAATGTCCTCCATGGACCTGGGAGGGAAGAATGGTGGCTTCAGCTACTTCTGGAGGCAAATACTGAGGATTTCTAATATGCTCAACTTATTTCTGAGTTGCCTAGATGTCCCATTACCTTGCCAAAATGTCTGCAAACAGCCAAAGAGGAGGACTAAAAATAGTCAACCAAAATGGCAAATGGTCAGGAAATCATGAAAAGGGGCGATGTTTGTAAAAGGAAAAGTTGGTGGAGGGAGTGATATACATTATTCACTTCACAGAGATCAACAAAACTGAAAAAAAATGAGTTAATTAAGACTGACAGTTTTAACATACTTTCTCAAAAATCCCTTAAGTATATGCCATAAAAATCTTCTGAAACAATGTACAAAACCAAAACAAAAAAATTAGTCTATGTGAGAGTAACTGAGTGGAACTCAATAAGGAATGCCAAGCAATGTATTATAAAACATGTTACAGTTAATTGCACAAAATTATTTAGAAAATGATAGTAAATCCTAAACATTTAGATTTACACCAGACAAATCATCCAAAATAAGACTGGAGGGGAAAAAAGGTCAACTATTAGAGTCCACTCAGGCAGTTTAGATCTCAACCAACCTTCGTTCACTTTACTCTTATAAGTGCCCTCTCTATCTAATAAAGTTCTGACACTGGAAGAGTTCAATCCATTTATCAACTCGTAACACTGCTGTGAAATAAATGCAGTAGTAATTTTTTCTTTTGGCCATTTTATTGTTGAGAGAAGGGAGGCACAGAGGAGTGATACAAGCTTAAGTCTGATCAGCAGAAAATCAATGAGGCTCCTCAGAAAGCCAAAATCAGGTCCTAAAAGTCCCACTTTCCCACTGGTCCTCTTTTATCAATTCCAAATGAAGCTGTTTCCTTAGGAGATGCCACTATTCATAAATACAATCAACACAACAAAAACTCTTCATTCACATTTTTCTAGGGATGGAGGAGGAAATGTTAGAAGATGAAATTCTAAAGTTGAAGAGTACAAAGATAGACCAAAGTCAACTGAAGTAATGCAACAGTTCAAATTTCTAGCACTATCAAATTCTGAGATTTACCAACTGCCTGCCATTCAATCTACCTAAATTTATGCTTTAGAATGATTCTAAGTCCTAGATATATATCATTTCATATACATTAAAAATAAGTTTCCCTCTATAAACAAAAAACTGACTTTTTAAGAGAGGTAACCAGTTATTTATATTATAAACACTAACTAAAAAATACACTTGGAATACAAAATCTCCCAAGAAATCGTTGACTATTGTATTTTATTTGATTTTGTATTTTATTGTATTGTATTTCTTTATTGTATTGTATTGATTTTAAGACACTGTCAGTTTTAAGACATATTGCTTTTATGAAACACTAAAAAGGAAAATGTTACCAATTTTAATTGTAAGATGACATCTTGATTTCACTAAAATGCATCTTAATTTTGGAGATGTTAAAATGTGGAACAAGTAAAATCTTAGATAAAATCTAGCCTTGTTCTCAGCCTCCCTTCTGTGCTCTCATATCTCAAGGTCTTCTACCAACTTCTTAGAAGGAGCAGGCCCTCTCTCCCCCAATCTTGACAAACTCTTTCTCTTTTAAAACACTTCTTAAACCCTTTTTCAAATAAAGAGAAAAATTCCTTTAAGTACAACTCTCTCTTCCTTTATTACCACATGTATACCTTTCTTGGAAGACGATTTAACCAATTCAATAAATTTGTCCAAAGAAGTCCCTAAGTATCTCTATGAATCAATATTACCATATCCTACTGAGAGATTCTGTGTTCTAACAGCCTCTGACTAGCACACAGCACACTGAAAGAAACAATGACTAAATGACTAAATGCATGTGATGATAATCTCACTGCCTAAAAAAGCTCCTGAATACTCACTAGCAGATCCCACATTTTTACTCAAACACATGAAAGGAAAAAAAGATGTCTTCTTACCTGACTTCTAACAACAATGGAGTGGAAAACCATTTTGTCGTAAGAGAGGTTGTAATGGCTTTTGAATCTGCCTTTACTGGGGAAAACAGCCATAGTCCAGTGAATATAATCGTAAGTCCCATTTTATAGCAAACCCCTAAAAAGGGAAGGAAAAAAAAAAGGTTTTGCTACAAAGAAATGTTTAAACCTGAATCTTAATACTTAGAGACACAAAGTTATATGAAAATTACAGAAATGGAAATACTTCTGAAATTTAACAGCACTTAATATCTCCATGGTTTCAACTTGCTGAGTGACTGATCTATAACTAAAGGTGTAGATCATGTACTCTTTCCTATAAAGACTCCATCTCATCGTGGGGTGCCTAAACTATACACAGGTATAAGTCAGTTGGTGGCACAGCAGGGAGCACACAGTCATACTTTACGAATCAGAAGAGTAAACAAAGCTGAGGCAGATGAAAATGTAAATGATGGGTATTAAATAGTGTCCTCCCAAAAGTCCTAACCCAGCACCTCGAAATACAAACTTATTTGGAAACGGTCTTAACAGAGGAAATTCAGTTAAAATGAGGTCATTAGGGTGGGACCTAACCCAATAAGACTGGTGTTATAAAAAAATGGAAAATGTGGACAGAGAGACAGGCATGCAGTGGGAACACCATGTGAACAGACATAGGGAGAATGCCAGAGAAGACAGAGGCAAACCCTGGAACTATATTGCAAACCACAGAACACCTAGGGCTAGCAAATGCTGGAAGAAGCAAAGAAAGACCCTCCCCTACAGATTTCAGAGGGAATATGGTCCTGTGACACCTTGATTTAGAATCTCTGGCCTCCAAAACTGGAAGACAAGGAACTGTCATTGCTCTTAGCCACACAGTTTGGTACTTTGTCACGGCAGCCCTAGGGGCCTAACAGATGGGTCTTGAGTGTAAATGCAAATACCGTTCTGAACGAAGAATGTTAGAACTCAATCATGGGTCCCTATCTACAAAATAAGGAAGCTGGAATCACTGGTAAATTGGCACAGCCATCGAATGCAGGCCTCCTAACTCCCAGCAGCAACCTCCTCAGGCACACTGAGGTGTCAACATCATTTCAGAAAAAGGCTCCAGCTCTAGGCTTCTTTGGCCTGATTTTTCATCTCAGAGGTCAGCCTCACTGAACCCTAATCAGACGTCCCCCGGGGCCGTATAAGTCAGCATCTAAGTTCCACCCATTTGAATGGGAATCCAAAGAAGACATGAATATGTGAGAAACACCAAACCAAAGTTTTGCTTCTGCATGCTAGTGTTGGGTAAGGCTCACACCAGACTCACCCCAATTCCTTGAGATACTGATTAGAAAAGCTACTGCTTGGAGGATCAGTCAGTACCCTCTTTTTACAAAAAGCATTAACAGTTGTGGCAACAGCCTGCTTCACATAAGTATCTCTAAAGAACAAATGGTCAAAAGCAAAATAATCCAAATAAAAAAGTTACTTTTAAGAGTTTTAGTTCAAACACTGTCATTTAATTGACTTAATTGACTGATTAATATCCCATTTATAAATAAGACTAATAAATAAATAAATAGCCAACATTCATAAAGACTAGGGCTAGCCAACTAGACCCCGACACTGAAAGTTGTTAGCAGATTTCTGGCTGGGGTGAGGGTTGGGGGTACCGAGGTGGCCCTTTCAGAGTGCAGCAAAAGTTACTGACATTTCCTAGAGGGGCAAGCAAGAACCAAAAATTTTACATACAACTTCAGACTACTCCAGAACTCTTAGTTCTTCCCTCCTTAGTTCCTCCCCTACAGGTCCCTGAACTACAGCCTCAGAAACCTGCTCTGTATGACAGAAAAACTTGCTAGTGAAAGAAAGAACCTTTTAGAGTCAGGGACTTCTGATAAATTACTGAGTTTGCTACTTACTAGCAGTTTAACCACAAGGAAGTTCCCTAGTAACTTCTCTGGCTCTTGGTCTCCCAGACTCTGAAATAGAAATATCAGTATCTGCCACACCAGGACACTCTGAAGATGAAAAAGCAACATGAAAATTACTCTCTCAAGTTCCAAGTACTATACCAGAATTAATTGTTTTAATAAAAGACGTTCTCATAAGAAACCACTTTCTAAATTACAGAATAATAAATCATTATTACATGGGCTCAAAAAACAATGTCTTGGAAATACATTTTCTGTGGTTAGGGGAAAAAAATCCCCCCCAAAGTCACAAAACTTCTAAACTGGAGACAGAATATATGAACTATGTTAGTGGTACTACACTATAGTTCTGTTTACAATTTGCCCCCAAGGGGCCTAGATGTGTAGTCCCAAAAGTAGTAATTCTGGACTAGAAACTGGACACCAATGCCAGTAACCCCAGGCAGGCTGCATGCATTGAGTGATGAAGGAAGAGGGAGTGACAAAAGATCTCCCAGGAAGCATTAAGATTATTGAGCCATTGCTCTGGGCCCAGCACAGTGTCAGGTGCTTTGCATATACCATGATATCTAGTCCTTCCACACAACTACCAGGAGACTGTAGTTCCTAAAGGGTGGCAGCCATGACTATTTTGTTCACCACAGCAAATAGCACAGTGCCTGGCAAACAGGAGATACCTACAGCCTTGCTGCATAATGGATGAAACATTATCATTCCCAGCCTCAGTGAAGCTGAGGAACTTGACTAATATTAATAAACAACAGTGATTGGAACCCACGTCTGCCTGTTTTTAAGTTCTACAATACCATGCTATCTCTGGTTTTGGAAGGTAAGAATTCATACTGTGCAGACCCTGACTGAGCAAAGAGCTTTCTTGTGAGAATCAACACAAGTCCAAGGACTTTCTAGGGACAGAGTCTTTGGGATATAGGTGGCTGAGAAAGACACAGTTTCTACCTGAAACCAAGCTTGCCAGCCTGAAGTTGGGACCAAAGCAAACTGACAAACTAGCCTGACAGTCTTGCTTCAGGGACAGAATGTGAGCTCCACAAGAGCAGGGAGTTTCGTCTGTAAGGGCCACATGCTTAGCATAATGCCGGGAACACAAGAGGTGCTCAAAGTGAAATAAACACAGGCCATCATTCATTAAAGGAAAAATGAAAGCAAATAGAAAGGAGTGTGACAACAAGAGGAAAGATGCTACAAAAAGCTTAAGACTTAAGAAGGGTTAAAATGAAAACTCTATGCACCAAGACTCACCCAGAGATCCCCTTAAACTATTTTTAAAAGAGACAGAGTTCTTGGGGCAAGGTAGAGCACCTGAAGATGACAGAGAAAAGTGGACCTTAAAGAAAAGCTCTCCCACCCAGACCCCACATCCTTGATGCCACAGGTAAAACTACAGGAAAAGACTGTTTCAGAGAAGCAGAAGTAAGAACTTCACTGAAGTGCCTTTTGTTTGAGAATGCCTTCATTTTATGAGAATCTTATCACTCTGATCCTAGTGGTCCTTAAATGTTGCTAGTAAATAGGAATAATGTGAGAAATAATAGCTGTCAGAATCTACAATGTGGCATTTCATGATCATAGGCATAGTGCTTGTGGCACAGTGGGCAAATTAAAAACATTCTTTAATGGGTGCCTGGGTGGCTCAGTGGGTTAAGCCTCTGCCTTCAGCTCAGGTCATGGTCCCAGGGTCCTGGGATAGAGCAGGGAGCCTGCTTCCTCCTCTCTCTCTGCCTGCCTCTCTGCCTACTTGTGATCTCTCTCGCTCTGTCAAATAAATAAATAAAATCTTTAAAAAAAAAAAAAAAAACATTCTTTAATAAGTCCTAGGCCCAGGGCACCTGGGTGGCTCAGATAAGTTAAGCTTCTGCCTTCAGCTCAGGTCAGTATCCCAGGATGTCAGAATCGAGCCTGTTCCTCTCCCTCTGCCTGCTGCTCCCCCTGCTTGTGCTCTCTGACAAATAAATAAATAAAATCTTTAAAAAAAATAAATAAGTCCTAGGTCCAAATGTACTATCTTTAAGATCCAGTCTGTGGCCCATTCTCCTTAGTTTAAATTAATGACTATCTCTTACTCATTGATCTACAGTAGGATATTGGAAATATTAATAAAAACTGTATTATGGCAAACACTTTTCATTTTTTGGAAAACAGAGGAGGCATAAAATTCTAAATCACCAACTTCTTCCATTTCTAAACTGAAGATAATAGCTGACAAACTCTTAAAAAAACGTGCATGATGCAAGCTTACAGACAGCCACCTGAGTTTCAAAATACATGATTAACAGTGAGGAAAAATATTAGGAAGGACTCTTCTAGAGAAATAAATATACTTTCCAAATAATTAAACTTAATATGCATTTATACCTATTAGCAAGACCATTTGCTGTGAACCCCATAAATCTAATTTTTTTTAAGTAGTTACTATTCATCTGATGTGAAAATGATCACTGGTAACTGCAGGGAAGATCTAACAGAATTTTCTGCATAGTTCAATTTCTTCCTCTTAAGCTAAACGTGCACTATAAATCTGCCATCCTACTGTAGGAAGCAATGTTTATTTCCTTTAATAAAAATGAGTGTCGGGGCACCTAGGTGGTTCAATTCAGTCTGTTAGGTTCAGACTCTTGATTTCCCCTCAGGTCGTGAGTTCAGGGTCCAGAGATCAAGGCTTCCCCTTCAGGCTCAGCACAGAGCCTGTGCTTGAGATTCTCTCTTTCCCTCTCCCTCCGCCCCTCCCCCTGCTCTCTCTCTGTAAAAATCAACAAAATCTTAAAAAAAAGTGTCAAATTTGTCAAAAGCAAGCCAAGTGGAAAGGCTACAATCATCCCAAATTTTGCGTGTTAAGTAACTATATTAAGTGTTTCAAACATCACACTAAAACTGGCCAGCAAGTGCACGATGAATATTTCTAAGATAGTGTAGCACAGTAAGGTATTAGACCTCTGGACTTCAAATGAACAAAATATGCTAGTTCTCAAATCTGGCAAGAAATGCAAAACAATCTGGAGATTTGGCCAACGAAGAACAGTTGACATCCATAACTTATTGGCGAAGTATGCAGATCTTATGCTTCTGACAGGTCCCACAAAAAGTGAAACCGGATCATCCAATCTCCAGCCAACAGATCCTCGTATTTAAATGAAAACGGCAACCAATATGCATCACTTGAATTCATTTTAGGGAAAACAGATCTATAAAAAGATGAAGTCGTTCCCCAATCAGAGTCCTGCAAACTGCTGGTTCTCAACCTACTTGGGGTCAGGGTTGATCTAAATTCAGGTTAGGGCACTTCCCCCACCTCCTTCTGCACTTGGGCACACTGGTCTCAAAGCTCTTCACTGAAGACTCAAAACCGCGGAAGAGAGTCGGTGGCCACTCCCGCAGAATTGATACCTTGCCCAGAGACCACTGAGGGCAACTCGGGGGACGCGCAAATAAGGACAGGACTGGGGCACGGAAGGCGAAACTGAGTCAAGAAAGAAGCGGAAGCTCAAGGTGACCGGGGCACGGGGTCGCCTCGCGTCCCAGACCCTCTCCCCGTCCACGAGACCTCCCCACGCCAAGCCAGGGGTACCTGTCACCGGCCGCGCAGCCGCGGCAAACGCGCCGCTCGCGTCCCCCTTCCTGCCCATGCTGGGGCCGCGCTTCGTCCGCGAGGATGCCAGCAACAACGCCGGGGCGGGGCGGGGCGGTGACGGCGGCGGCAGCGGCTGCGCCTGCGCCAGTGAGCGACCGACACGCGCCTTTCCCGCGGCTCCCCTCAAGCCGGTCTAGCAGAGCAATAGCCCAGCTGCCTGCCACTTTTTACTTCCGCTTCCTAATGGCGAGAGCCAGAGGACTTCCGGCTACCGAGCCCCGGCTGAGGCAGCCTAGAGCGTCGCGTGGTCACCATCTTGTATCCGAGGAAGCCCCACCTCTCTCTTTGCTCGCTTCTGTGTAGCGCGGTTGGGGAGGACAGCATCTTGAAGATCTCGGGAATGGGACTAGGAGTGATCGCTGAGACCCAAAAACCGTATCAGGTGATGAAACCGGATACCAGTTTAAGCCTCTTTTCCGACTTGGACTGTAGGATGCTTCAGAGTCTACTGCCTTAAACCCTTATTTTAAAAGAACTGCTGCACGATATTAGGGAACAAAATTGCTTAATGTTTCTGAGCAACTTGGACTTTATCTTAAACTCTAAATCTTGGTAACTACCGTTCCTGGCGGCGTGGGGAAAGGAAGACTTTTTTAAATTTTATGAGACGATTTAGCTTATACTGGCAACGACAATTTCTGTCCAAGGACTATTTTGTCCTTTGATTGGGCGGGGGGGAGGGGGGAGTGGCAAATGAATCACTGCAAAATTGTTTTAGAATATGTGACACGGGGCAAATCAATTTGCCCACCCACAAATGAATACCTCTTTGGAGTATATAGTTTTAACTAAGTCAAAGTGGATTAAGCCTCTGCTTTAGGCTCAGATCATGATCCCCGGGTTCTGGAATGGAGCCCCGCAGCGGGCTCTCTGCTGGGCAGGGAGCCTGCTTTCTCCTCTCTCTCTCTGCCTCTCTGCCTACTTGTGATCTCTGTCTGTCAAATAAGTAAATAAAATCTTCCCAAAAAATACATTAAAAGCACATAAAAAGTGTAAAAGTTTGACTGACTTTTGATTTTATGACAAACACAGCCCTTCCTCTGAGAATGCCAGAACAAGAACTAAAAACACTTCTAAACCTAACAGCTCTATGTCTGTATTGTGCTGAAGATTCCTAGCTTTTAGGTTTTCTGTTCTTCACTGGAACATAAGGAGTTAAAATAATTTTATGGAATGGAAATGAGCGTCTTAAAATGCATTTCTTGAGGGAGCTTTTGTGTTACTAGCGTTCCATTGTGTGTTTTCTACTCTTTAAACTCACTTCAGATGATGCTTCTGTAAAAAGAATTGTTTTTTAATTCACCACATTATGGAGTTGGGTTTTCATGCTTTGTTTTAACTTGGTCTTCTGCTATGAACAACATTGTTTGCTTAGTGATAACATACAACCATGTGATACTGCAAAGCTTCTAAGAAAGTTGGATTTCTCTTTCCAAGCTTTCTCAGAAATTTCAATATTTTATTTGGAAAATAAAACAGATTTTTTTAATTTTTTTTTTGAAATAAGTACAGAATCACAAGAGTTGCAGAGATAGTGCAGTGAGGTCCCATTTATCCTTCGCCCAGGTTCCCCCAATGATTATATCTTCAATATATCACAATATCAAAACCCAAAAATTGACATGCATACAAGCTGTATGTATAGTTCTGTCCTTTTAGCACATGTAAATTTGTGTAATCACCAAAATCAAGATATAGAACTATTCCGCAAATACGTCCCTTGGGTTAAGGAGAAGGAGGGACCAATTGGTGGACGTTAGGGTAGTGAAATTATTTTGTATAATATTCTTTGGGTGAATACATGTAATTATACATTTGTCAAACCTGTAGAATGTACAATACCAGGAGTGAACTATGGATTTTGGGTGATAAGAATGTGTCAGTTTAAGTATATCAATTATAACAAATGTATCACTGTGGATATTGATGGTGGGGGAAGTTGTGCTTCTGTGGTTACAGGAGGTATACTGGAACTCTCTACTTTCTGCTCTGTTTTGCTGTGAATCTAAAACTGCTTCGAAAAATAAAGTATACTTAGAAGGGGAAAATCATAAATGTTAGAGGTGGAAAAAATATAAGAAGTAATCTACTCACTCATTATAAAATGAGAAAAGTGAGACTCAGACTTTCAAAAATAATTAACAGACTTTATTGTTAGTATGATTTTAATTCTACAGAATAATTAAGCAGATAGTTCATATAGTTCCATATACCCATCGTAACCCCGCACCCAATAACTGACAGGGAATTTGTTCTATCATTAACATCTTGTATTAGTGTAATACATTAGGATTATAGCCCTCAATGGAATATTGGGAATCACTCCAAACCACATATCTGACAAAACACTTATATATAAAATATATAAAGGACTCTCAAAACTCACATCATGAAAATAAGATTGATAAGTTGTTATTAATTAAAGTCCATAATTTACATCAAGCTTCACTCTTAGCATTGCACAGTTTTACCGGTTTTCACAAATGCATAAAAGCATGTATCTACCCTCTCAGTTTCATACAGAATAATTTTACCACTCAAATAATTCCCTATGCTTCACCTCCATTTCTCCCCCAAAACCATGACAACCACTGAACTTTTCACCATCTGCTATATACTGAATATTTGTGTCCTCCCAAAATTCATATATTAAAACCTAACCCTCAGCATGATAGTATTTAGAGGTGGGGATTTGGGGGGGTAATTAGGTCATGAGAGTGGAGCCCTCATGACTGGGATTAGTTTCCTTATAAGAAGAGACCAAGAGAGCTCCCCTGCCTTTATATCTTTGTAAGGACACAGAGAGAAGCTCTTGTGTATTGTCCACTCGTTCCATTAGAGCCCTTAACTCGTTAAAGTTGCTTTAAAGATCCCACTGTCATAATTCCAAAATCTCTGCCTGTATGCCTGTAAATTTTGCTTAAAACCCATAATTATGTACTGGGTAAAACGCACTGAGGTAAATAGGCCTCAGTGTGAAGTTTTGTGTTTTTTCTGGCCACCAGTTATGCTGTGTTTACCTTTTGCCACAGCTGTACATATCAGAGACCTCCATTTCCTCTGATGCCCTTGTTTTTGTCTCCCCTGTTATATTTGGGTTTCCTTAGAAACTGCTTCTTAAATAGAGCCTGATCATTATAGTTCTGTCGGCTATAATCTACATTATTATACAGGAACCCTGCTGATGTAGCGGTAAGGTCAATAGGAGGGCAAGCATTCTCTAATCCATTCTGCAATCCCATGTTGAGGTCTTGGTCCTTTAGCAGGCCTGTGCCCCTGGGCTGTGGCAACAGGGACACCTGGTGCCATCCGATTTATACAGTGTTCCCTTCACTGAATCATGCCTCCCTATTGCAATGTAATTTTGCCATTCCTTCCATCAAGAAGTAGAGTCTATCCCCTCACCACTTAAATCGGACTGTCCTTGTGACTTGCTTTGACCTAGAGAGTGCTGTGGACATGTTGTCCTGGGACTTCCAAGCCCAAACCTTAAGAGGCCTGGCAGTTTCTGCTTTTGCTTTCACTCTCAGGATCCAAACTCCCCACAGAGAAGCCCAAGCTATCCTGCTGGAGAAGGAGGCTGCCTTTTTTTTCCTTCTTACAATTTTTTTCTTAATTGAAGTATAGTTGACACACATTGTTACATGAGACCACATTTTCTGAAAGCAAGTTGTAAATGCACCACCACAGGATAGGAGGGAAGCTGTCATTCTATATCCTTTTATATCACTCTTACACCCTTTAAATTTTAAAACTTGTTACATTACCTGTCTAAAAAAAAGTAAATAAACTTATTCTCAAAACATATTTTAAATATGTAGGCAAATAAAGTAGAGGAAAAGGAGAAGAGACAAAAGAATATGCAGATGAAGATCCAAAAGGCAACACCTAAAATGTGTCCCCACTTGTGAGCCTGGAGCAATGGCTTGACTGGTTTGCAGGTCAGTAGCACATGGGTAGTGAGGTCCACATGTACCGACAAGGTTTACTTTCTCCCCCAAATAAACCCTAATTCCACAGACTGACTTGCCATGGCCCCCTCAGGTCTAAAGAGAAGCCTGATCTTTGCGGTAATCATGGCTCTGGGATGAGTAGGCTGTACCATCTCTCAGGACTCAGGGATCAGCCCTGGTGCTCACCAGCTCTGTAAGATGCATGTCATGCTCATGGTCCTGCGTGAGAAAACCCTCCAGACGCAGAACTGATTTTCTTCATTGCCACTCCCTCCCCACTCCCCTTGAGAGAAGCTCAGCTGAACCCAGCCCAAACTGAGAAAACACTAATAGTTCCCTGGGAGACTTTACCTGCCCCTGATTCATCTTATCCGGACCACCTCTATCATCTGGATGTACCAGAGGAACAGCACGCACAACAGTCAGGGGTCACCACTTGGTGTGTTTTCACGCAGCAGGTGGAGGTAAAATTTCCGATTATCATCACTCAGACCTTTGGCATTTGGAACGGGAGGGGTTTCCAAGTTTTGGTTTTCTCTAAGCATTTCTCTGCCTTAGGATTCTTCAATAAGGTATCCACGTCATAATGATTTCTTACTGTTCTTTTAATATAGGTTCAATTCAATACCATTCATCCTCTTACTCCTGGGCTGACTTCAATTATATTCTTGCAGAAACTTGAATAATCTCCTCTTGGTAACTATAATTTAGGTCTTTATTCTGCTAAAATAAAGTAAAATAGTCCACTCTGTATATCAGATTGCTTCAGGAGGTTGTGGGGAGGTTTGGAATGAGCTTCAAAGATTCTTGCCTACTGGTACTCACATCCTGTGTGGTCCCCTCCCACAATGAACATGGATGACCTGCACTACCAGGAGGATAGTGTGGAAATTATGGAGTATAACTTTGGAGGTTAAGTCATGAAAGACATTGCAATTTCCAACTTGCTTTCTCTTGCATCACCCACCCTGGGATAAGTCAACTGCCACATTGGTGTTGAGACTCAAGCAGCCCCAAGGAGACATCTCCATGAGCAGGAAATGAGGCCTACAACCAACAGTCAGAATCAGCTTTGCACCTTCTTGGAATTGGGTCCTCCTATTGTCAAGTGACTGCAATCCTTTTCCATACCTTAACTCTGACCTGGGAAGGATCCTAAGCCAGAATCACCCCCCTTAAACCACTCTCTAATTCCTGACTTACAGAAACTATGTAAGACAGTGTTTCTTTTCTTCTTCTTCTTTTTTTTTAATGGCTTGTGTTTTGGTGTGATTTGTTACACAGCCCAAGGCCACAAAGCAGTGTGGCCCCATGCCAGTACACACAGAGTGGCCCTGGGGACACCACCCCAGACTGACCTGAAGTTGGATGGGCAAGGGATCCCCTTGCTGGGATTAAAGAGCAACTCGAAATTGTATCCTTATTCCTCTGATCAGAAATAGAGGTTTAGAGGGGAGAAGTTCCATGATTGTTTTATGTGGTTTCTGAGGAATCTCAACCCCACATGCTAGCCTGTGGCCTGTATCTCAAGGATACCTTGAAAACAAAACCTCTACTCACTGGGAATTCTTTTTTTCTTAATATTTTGTCTTTGTAAGCAGTCTTGTAACAACAAAAACCAAAAAATCCCAACACCACAGATTGTTCGATCATGATATAAGGTTTATCCATAGCAACTGCATTCTAATGAACCAGTCCAGGACAATGTTTAGACTGCAACACACAGTAGCACATTTCACATTCTGACCTAGCACTGATAAGCATATCTACAAAAGTGGAAAAGAGTTCGTAAAACAAAACTTTATACTTGCACATTCAATCATATGAAACCATTACAAAGTTCATATCAAGTATTATTCTATTCATATGTATATACAACCCTGGTTGGGGAGGGGGGAAGTCAACGATACAAAAACTAAAAATTAAGAATAACTTTGTTTAATGGCTGTTCACAAATTCATTCCATCCCAGAACCCTCAAGGACAAAGTTACTATGCACATACTTGGTTGAAACTTACATGAATGTTCATAATAGCTCGGTGGGAAATCTCATACTTACTAACTCCAGGTAAAATTCTCCTGCATGTCACAGCTATAAATTACAATAAAATTAAAATTAAACTCTACAGATCCACCTCCTCCATTTTGATAATGGTAAAGAAGATTGTCATTTACTACTGAATCAAGTGACATCAGTAAAACAAGAGCTAGAAACATGATTTGTTGCTCATGTACTTCATCCCTTATACTGTCTCTCTTCCTCACTAATTAGTCACAATTGGTGTCAATATTTTTCACGATGGGTACAGTTTTGGGTAATGATCTGTGAAATGCACTGTGATATTTTCTGTTCTTTTTCTTTTTTTACTGAGGCATAATAAAGACACCTTAAAAAATCTGATACTTGTTACAGCCCACAGATTAATGGGTTGTGGTCCGCAGATTAGAAAACACTGGTTCAGAAAGCTTTCACTTTTTAAATAGATGCAGTGTATGATTTCTTACTTGTATTAGTTTTCTCTTGCTGATAGAACAAACTGCCACAAACTTAAAGCAACATAAATTTATCATCTAACAATTCTATGGATCAGAAATCCAACATGGATCTTGCTGGCTAAAACCAAGGTGCAGGGAGAGCTGAATTCCTCTCTGGAGGCTCCAGGGAAACACCCACCCACTTCTTTGCTTATTCAGGCTTTGGCAGAATTCAATTCCCTGGGGCTGTTGGGCTCAGGTTCCCATTTCCTTACTGGCTGTCATCTCAGGCTGCCCCTAGCCACTAAAGGCTTCTCTCTGGTCCATGCATGATGCCCCCTACAGTTCAGGCCATTAACAGGGCACCGAATCCTCCCCATTCTCTGGCTCTGGTGTTGCTGTGTCTCTCCCACTGCAGTTGGAAAGGTTTGCCACTTTTAAGGACTCATGTGATTAGATCGTACTCATTTGGATAATCTCCCTGTCTCAAGGTACATACCCTTAATCATGTCCGCAAAGTCACTTTTGCCCTTTAACATTTACAGATTCCACGGATTAGAACGTGAATAACTCTGGGGACTGTTATTCTGCCCACCACACTAACACACAGATGTATGCTTACACATGTACATTTTATCAATAGCAAAGACTAGGATTGCTGAATGATTTTTTTTTTAATCATACTTAAGGATGTTCTAGATGCAGGGCTTTTGAGAGCAAGAGCCTTATAAGCTTCCATCTGGTGCCTTCTCCATAGACTTCAAAGAGCCATTTGCTTTTCCAGATGGTGTTTTAACATTTCTACATAAATCTGGGTACCCACAATAGCACACAGGACTCAGGTGTAAACTCAGAAGAGTACTAAAGATAAGAAAGAATCGGATCCCTGTCAGTCTTGACTTGTTATCTGTTAGATATGAAAAGGAAAACCTGAAGGTGACACACAGCAAATCCGTAGTGCAGAGCTGGATCCAGCTGCAGTTTCGCCCAGGTAACTGTCGCTGAGCTCTGTGCAGTGCTGGTGATGAGCAGCTTGCACGTCTCCTGTGATGGAGCAAAGCTCTGGCCACACAGCATTAAAATAATGCAGCAGGGACGCCTGGGTGACTCAGTTGGTTGGACGACTGCCTTCGGCTCAGGTCATGATCCCGGAGTTCCGGAATCGAGTCCCGCATTGGGCTCCCAGCTCCACAGGGAGTCTGCTTCTCCCTCTGACCTTCTCCTTGCTCATGCTCTCTCTCACTGTTTCTCTCTCAAATAAATAAATAAAATCTTTTAAAAAAAAATAATGCAGCAGTATGTTGGCCACAGAGCCTTGGAAGGGCCTCCTACCACTTGAGCTATTTTCCATTCCAGGCCAGCTCTTCCATTCCCTATTCTTCCCCTGCAGAACTCGCACTCATCTTCCTTAGCATGGACCCAGCTTGTACTGTAGGGGCATCAGCCTGGGCTGAACTTCCTCTGTGCCCCTGCTTCAGCACAGTTTGGGCCCTGGTGTCCCAAATGGGAAAGGTAGTTCTTTATGCAGAATCTTCCCTTAGGCCTCAGGCCATCTTATATTAGCTTTGTAGGAACCCTCCATAACTTATTTGAGACCTTTCTTCTTAACGCTCTAAATATCCCTTTAACTTTAGCTATGTTCCACAAATTTTGATACTTCGCATTTTTAGTTTCATTCAGTTCTAAATGATCTCTAAATTCCCTTATTTCCTTTTTGACAATGGGCTATTTATAAATATGTTCTTTAATTTCTAAATATTTTAAAGATTGGTCTAAATGTCTTTCTGTTTAACTCCATTGTGTCTTGAAAACATAATTTGTGTAATTTCAATCATTTTAAATTTTTTAGAGTTTGCGTTATGGCCCACAATATGATCTAGAGTGGTAAATGTTCAATGTGCCATTGAAAATAATGTGTGTTCTGTGTATTCTGTTCTTGCTGGATGGAGTATTCTATAAATCCCAGTTACGTCAATCTGGTTGATGGTGTTGTTCAAGACTTCTATATGCTTATAGATTTTCTGTGTATTTTTCCTATCAATACCTGGGAATATGTAATCCAACTATAATAGTAAATTTAACTGTTTCTCCTTTTAGTTCTTTCACTATTTGCTACATGTGTTTTAAAACTCCATTGCTAGGTGCAGATATCTTAACATTGGTATGTCTTCTTAACGAGTTGATCACTTTACCATAATATCCCTCTTTATCTTTGCTAATATTCCTTGTTCTGAAACATATTTTTTATATTAATGATGCCAATAAGCTGAGGTATTTGTTTATCATTTGTTTTTAGTGTTTGCATCGTATATCTTTTTTGATCATTTACTTTTAATGTACTCACTTTGATTTTATCTGTAGAATAGGTTTCTTCTAGACAGCACGTATGATCTGTCTCCACCCACTCTCTCCAAGAATTTAAACTCCCTAAGAGCAGATATTCCATTTGTTTTGTTTGTAACTGTAAATTCCCTATGCCTAGAACACCATGGGGCTTGAAGTACATATGATTAAATCTTTACTGAATGCATAAACCAGCTTAAATATGTTTCACTGGAAAAGTTTCTTTATTTGGAGGTATAATTTGCTTCTTATTTTCATCCCTTTAGTATTTATGTTGAGAGTCCACGTTTTTCTTTCTCTCCAATACAATAAATGCAGTATCTTCACTGATTGGGCAGGGGGGGTGTTTTGTCATCTTTTTTCCTTATTAGATTAACTTCTCAATTGAAAACTTCTTTTTTTGACATTTTTTTGTCAAAAAAGGGCGATAGTTGTATACTTCAACTGAATGTCCCTTTTATTTTTCTCTCTCCTGGACTGTCTTAAAGTGGTGGTCTATTTTATTGTACTCCAATGTAATAAGAATCTTTATCTATTAAAATTTTATTTTAACATTAAAAAAATAAAAAGGAATATCAGGCCTAGCCAGGGGTTCCCTAGAATTGTCCAGTAGAAGATAGTACACACGTTTCACGGCATTTTTAATATTAAGAAGTTTCATTAATATTAGATACTATCAACTTCTACTTCATTGGCTGTTTTAAGAGGTTGTCACACACTGTCTCCAAATATCCTATCTCTCTATTGCACTTACTCCACAGCAAGAGCCAAAACTGTGCGCATGTCCCCATAAAGACACCATCAAGCCCTCAGCATGCTATCCTGACATTCGTGCCCCTATTTCTCAGGTCCTGTGGGGACCCACCAGCAGCTGTGTCAGTTGTTAACTGGCCTTAGCTGTGTGCTGGCTCCTCACAGACCTGAAACACTTGTAGGTTTACTAGGAATAAGATAGAACATTGTCCCTACCTTTGCAGTCATTATTGTTTTCTCCACATTTTTTTATTGTGATAAAATACAGACATCGTGAATTTACCAGGTCCTGGTTCAAGATGGCAACTTAAGAGGATCCTAAACTCACCTGCTCCCAGGAACACACCGAATCTACAACTGCATATTAAAGAACTTCTTCTAGGGGGAAAAAACAATTAAAAGTGACTGAGTGACTCTTACACGTAGGGCCAATAAGAGAAGGCCCACATCAAAGCAGGTAGGAGAGGCTGGGGCACAATCTCACAATAAACCCCATCCCTGGCACAGTGACCAGGGAGGGAACTCAACTGGGAAGGATTCAGAAGGAAACTCAAAACCTGGAGCTTCTCCCCAAGAAGCAAAGGACTTGAACCTCACATTGGGTACCCCAATTTTTATGACCTAATCCTGAGAGACAAGCCTCCAATACATTTAGTTCTGAAAACCAATGAGGCTTGTGACCATAAAGCTCACAAGGCTAGACAAAACTAAGAAATGGCTCTTAAAGTGTTTGCCAACCCCAGGGCTCAGCACAAAGACAGTTGATCAAGAGGCACCCGGGTTCTCTGTGAGTGAGGCTCATTTGCTAACTTCAGTGTGTCAGCCTGAAAGACAGGCATATGATTTAGCACATATCTAGCAGCCAGCTCTCTGGCAGGCACCATCCTTTTTCTCTCTCTCTTACCCCAGCCAGAAGATGCCATCTTCACTCTCTCTCTGCCACACTCCAGAGCTCCAGGAGCTCCCCAACTAGAACTTTTACATGAGCCTGGTGCCCTGGTTTTTGCAGCTACTGACTAGTAGACACCTCTTGATCACCTGGCTCTGGAAGCCAGAGGGGGTTTCTGGTCCCAGGTGCCATAGGACTGTAACAATCAGTTTTGGGCAGACTACCGCTCCAAGGGCACTGCACACACAGCAGACTGAAACACAGCCCTTGTCTTTCTGTGAAAGAGGCCTGTTTGCTTGTCCAGGAGCTCCAGCCTGATGGGCAGGCTTCTGGATTAGCAAACAACTAGGGGCCTACTAAGGTGCTGGCAGGGAATGGAAGCTGGTGGACACAGTTTGGATGCATTTCCTCCGCCTTGCTCCAGCTCACCAGTATCTCCCAGAAGGAAACTTATACTCTCCTCTTGTGGAGACCAAGAGAAACAAGGCTGTACCCTCCTCGAGTCTAGCCCTAACATCGCCCTCCCCTCCATAAAACTGAAGGAGGCTGAGGCTGAGGTGGAAGAAAATGGAAACAAAGTTAAACCTAAATCTCACTAACAAGAACACTCCATAGGAGAAATGTGACATTCCACCAGGAAACTCCCAATTGTCGTCATGTTAGTGCCTCATCAGAGGGAGAAACGGCCTTGACTTGATAATAACCAGGCCTCCAATATCCTGACAGTCTTTTTTACCCTGATAGCCCTTCCGAACATCCCCTTTGTCCTCACCTACTGCTGAGCCAGCAGTCGTGGCCCAATTATCTGCTGCCGAGTCCACCCCCACTCTGCCTTTAAAAACTCTGACTGTAATCCGGTTCGGGGTCCAAGTCCCTGCTCCGCTGTGTCGGGTACACTTGGGCCCAAGGTTAAGCTTATCAAATAAACCCTCATGTGATTGCATCAGCATTGGCTCCTGGGTGGTCTCTCGGACATGAGAACTTGGACATAACACTCTAACACCCTGATTTTTGCAGCTGCTGCCAAGGGGACACCTCTACATCACCTGACTCTAATGGCCAATGAGGCTTACACTCTTGGATCCCACAGGACTGCAACCAAAGGAGACGGAATTCTTTATTTTCCCCCCACCCATTTATTCTCTCTGGCCATCATCAATATGTTCTCTGTAACTATGAGCTTGGATTTTTGTTTGGGTTATTTATTTATTTATTTAAATTGTAGATTTTCTTTATTTTTTCAATTGAAATACAGTTCACATACAATATTATATTAGTTTCAGGTGTACAACATAGTGATCCAATAATTATATACATTATAAAATCCTCACCATAACTGTAGTTACCATCAATCATCATATAAGGTTATTACATTGTTTTCTATGCTCCTTATGCTATACTTTTCATCCCAGTGAATTATTTATTTTATAACTGCAGGTTTGTAACTCTTAATCCCCTTCACCTATTTCACCATCCCCCCCCACCTCGCACCCCGCTCCCTTCTGGCAACCATCATGTTCTCTGTATTTATGAATCTGTTTCTGGTTGTCTGTTTTGTTTGTTTTGCTTTTTAGATTCTGCATATAAGCGAAATCATAAGGTACTTATCTTTCTCTGTTTGACTTATTTCACTTATTTCACTCAGCATAATACACTCTAGTTCCATCCATGCTGTTGGCAAGATATCATTCTTTTTTGTGGCTGAGTACTATCCCTTTGTATGTATACACCACATCTTCCTTCTCCACTCATCTATCAATGGACACTTAGGTTGTTTCCATAACGTGGCTACTATAAACAATGGTGCAATTAACATAGGGATGGATATATCTTTTGAATTAATGTTTTTGTTTTCTTCAGAAAATACCCAGAGGTGAAATTACTGGGTTATATGTTATTTCTATATATAATCTTTCTGTGAAACTCAATACTGTTTTTCATAGTAGCTAAACCAATTTACATTCCCACCAAGAGTGTAGATGGGTCCCCTTTACTCCACATCCTCATCAAATACTTGCGGAAAGTAGCCATTCTGACTAGTGTGAGGTGGTGGTTTTGAATTGTTTCCCTGATGATTGGTGTGATGTCAAGCATGTGTCTTTTGGTGATCTGTATGTCTTCCTTGCAAAAGTGTCTATTCAGGTCCTCTGCACACTTTTTAATCAGATTGGGGTTTTTTGGTATTGCTTTATATGAGTTTTTAACTATATTTTGGATCTTAACCCCTCACCAGATATATCAGTTGCAAATATCCTCTTCCACTCTGTGGGTTGCCTTTCATTTTGTTGATGGTTTCCTCTGCTGTGCAAAAGCTTTTTAATTTGAGATAGTCCCCATTGTTTATTTTGTCTTTGTTTCCCTTGCTTGAGAAGATAGACCCAGATAAATATTGCTAAAGCCGATGTCCAAGAGTTTACTGCCTATGTTTTCTTTTAGGAGTTTCATGATTTCAAGTCTTACATTTAGGTCTTTCATCCATTTTGAGTTTATTTCTGTATGTGGTATAAGAAAGTAGTCCAGTTTCATTTTTCTGCATGTAGCTACCCTGTTTTCTCAACACCATTTATTGAATGGACTATCTTTTCCCCATTGTATATAATTCTTGCCTCCTTTGTCATGGACTAATTGACCACATAAGTGTGGGTTTATTTGGGTTCTCTATTTTGTTGTGTTAATTTACGTGTCTTTTTTTGTGCAGTACCATACTGTGTTGATTACTATAGCTTTATAGTATACTTTGAAGTCTGGGATTGTGATACCTCCAGCTCTGCCCTTCTTTCTCAAGATCACTTTGGTTATTCAAGGTCTTTTGTAGTTCCATACAAATTTTAGAATTATTTGTTCCAGTTCTGTGAAAAATATTTCAGGTATTTTGATAGGGATTACACTGAATCTGTAGATAGCTTTTGGTACTATGGACATTTTAACACTATTAATTCTTCCAATTTATGAGCATGGAATACCTTTCCATTTGTTTGTCTCATCTTTAATTTCCTTGAGTTCTTGTGTCCCACAGGATTATAACAGGCAGAGAGACAGTTTTGGCAGGGTACCACAACCAGGACAGGAAACAGACAGCAGACTGAAATGCAATTCCAGTCTTTTTGTGAAAGAGGCCTATTTATTAGCCCAGGAGCTTCAGCCTGAGGGAGAGGTTTCAGATCTGGCACATATCTAGAGGCTACAAAGTTGCTCTTGGGGAAAGAGGCCAGTGGATGCCCTCTTTGTGCTCTCCCTTTGCCTCACTACAGTTCACTGGTATCTCTAAAAAAGGAACTTACAGGGGTGCCTGGCAGGCTCAGTCAGTTAAGTGTCCGACTCTTGATTTCAGCTCAGGTCATTTTCTTGGGGTCATGGGATCAAGCCCCATGTTGGGCTCTGGGCTCTGCAGAGTCTGCTTGGGGTTCTTTCTCTCCCTCTCTCCCTCTCTCACTGCCCCCCCTTAAATAAATAAATAAATAAATAAATAAATAAATAAATAAAATCTTCAAAAAAAAAGAACTCACATTCGTCTCCAGGGCCCCGGGTAACTACCACCAAGGAAATATCTCTAGGTCACCTGGATTGGTGGTCTTCAGGAATTATGCTTGTGGCCCCACAGGACTGTATATATTTGCATATATATTTTTTAAAATTTATTTCCTGAGGGTCTAGCTTCCAAACATCCTGAATCTAGGAGCTAGATAGGATCCTTCTCTTTGGGACACTGACTGGTCTTGGCATACCCTCGGCAATGGGAAGCTATTAAAAATAAGACAGGGGGTGCCTGGGTGGCTCAGTTGGTTAAGCATCTGACTCTTGATTTCAGCTCAGGTCATTGTTGGGTCGGCGGCTCCGGGAGTGCAGGAGCAACAATAGAAATGACTGCTGGAGCTGCCATCTTCCAGCACCCCCCTTCCTTAACCCTTGACTCTCCCGCCAAAAGGATGTATGCCCAGGTCACGTCTCCATAGGTAACCTGATACCTATGCAGGAAACAGAAGTATCAGGACCCCCCACCCCATACCCTCTGATCACCAAATACCCTACCATATATGGGAGTGAGCCCATGCCCTGCCTTGGCCCGATAAAAGACCCCCACCAACTCCCTCCCAGTGGGACTTCCCCAACTCCACTTTCCAGAGTCAGGGAACCTCGCCTGAATGTGCCCACCTCCTCCCGGTCTGACTTTCCTGGCTCCCCTTCTCCTGAGCCCTGAAACTTTGCCGGAGAGTGCCTTTAATAAATCTTGCCTTGTGCCTACCTTGCCTGGTGTCATGTTTATCTCGCCTATAAAACCTTACAGTCATTATCTCAGAGTCATGAGATCAAGCCCTGCATTGGGCCCCATGCTCAATAGGGAGTCCGCATGCAATTGTCTCTCTTCCTCTGCTGCTTGCATTCTCTCTCTCTCTCTCTCTCTCTCTCCAATAAATAAATAAATAAGACTTTAATTTTTTTTAAAAAGGCCTTTTGGAAAAATTACAAAAGTTTCAGAGACAACCAAGAGTTAGGGCAATATTGAATGATAAGATTCATCTGTTACACAAAGTCACTCCTTCAAGATTGGGAGACATGGCTGTTTCATCTAATGCATAGAAAACAACACAGAAAGTCAATCAAAATAAACTCAAATCTACTCAAATAAAGAGGAATATACTCAAAATGAAAGAACAAGTTAAACCCTCAGAAAGAAACTTAAATGAAACAGGGATAAGTAACACACAATTTACCATCTTAACCATTTATTTATTTATCTTTTAAAGATTTTATTCACCCCTTTGACAGGGGAGAGATCACAAGTAGGCAGAGAGGCGGGCAGAGAGAGAGAGGAGGAAGCAGACTTCCCCCTGATCAGAGAGCCTGATGTGGGACTCAATCCCAGGACCCTGAGATCATGACCTGAGCCAAAGGTAGAGGCTTAATCCACTGAGCCACCCAGGTGCCCCCATCCTAACCATTTATAAGTGTGTAGTTCAGTTGCATTGAATATGTTCATAATGTTCTGGAACCACCACCACCATCCATCCCTAGAGCTCCTTTCATTTTGTAAAACTGAAACTCTACCTAAACCACAACTTAAATCATAATTTCCCATTTCCCACTCTACCTAGCCCTGGCAAGCACCATTCTACTTTCAGTCTCTAGATTTTGAAGACTTAAGAATTTCATGTAAGTGGAATCATAGAGTAATTATTTTTTGGTGTCTAGCTTACTTGACCTAGCACCAAGTACTCTTTCATCCATGTCATCACATATATCAGAATTGCCCTCCTATTGAAGGCTGAATAGTATTCTACTATATGTATATGTGACGTTTTGTTTATTCATTCATCCATTGGTGTACACTTAGGTTGCTTCCATATTTAACTATTTTGAATCATGTTGCCTTTAACATGGGTGTACAAATATCTCTTTGAGATTCTGCTTTCAGTCATTTTGGGCATACCCAGAAGTTGAATTACTGGATCATATATTTTTTAGTTTTTTTAATTTTTTTAATTTTTTGAGGAAATGCTCTACTGTTTTAGACAATGACTGTACCACTTTACTTTCCTACAAATACTGGACAAGGGTTCATATTTCTCCACATCCTCTAACACTTGTGATTGATTGGGTTTTACTTCTTTTTTTGATAGTAATTATCCAAATGAGTGGCAGGTAGTGGTGGTTTTGATTTGCTTTGCCCTAATTATTAGTGATATTGAGCATCTTTTCATGTGCTTCTTGGCCATTTGTCTTCTTTGAAAAAATATCTACTGAAGGCCTTTGTTCATTTTCTTAATCAGATTCTTTGGTTTTATTGTTGTTGAGTTTTAAGAGTTATCTAGACATCCTGGATATTAATCTCTTGTCAATATATGATTTGTAAATACTTTCTCCCATTCTGTGGATTACCTTTTGTCCTGTATATATAGTCTTTTGATGCACAACATTTTAAATTTTTATGAAGTCTGATCTGTTTTTGTTGTTGCTGACTGTGCCTTTGGTGTCCTATCCAAGAAATCATGCCAGATCCAATGTCATTAAGTTTTGCTCTATGCTTTCACAGTTTTAGGTCTGATACTTAAGTTTTTGGTACATCTTGAGTTAATTTTTGTATATGGTGTTAGGTAAGGATCCAACTTCATTCTTCTGAAAGTGGATATCCAGTTTTCCCAACACCATTTGTTTTTATTTCAAAATTTTAATTACATTCTAGTTAGTTAATGCACAGTACAATATTGGTATCAAAAGTAGAATTCAGAAGTAGCAGCTGAGACGACATCAGGCAGCAGGAGATCAGGTAGATAGCTTATCAAACCACTGCGAACACCTACAAATCCAACAGGAGATCGAAGAGAGGAAGAACAGCAATTCTGGAAAGGGGAAATCGACCACTTTCTGAAAGGTAGGACTGGCGGAGAAGTGAATCGAAAGCGACGGGAGGATAGACCACGGGGGAGGGGCCGGCTCCCGGCAAGCGGCGGAGCAGCGGAGCACTAAATCGGGACTTTTAAAAGTCTGCTCCACGGAGGGACATCGCTCCAGAGGCTAAATCGGGGTGAAGCCCACGCGGGGTCGGCGTGGCCCCAGGTCCCGCAGGGTCACAGAAGGATCGGGGGTGTCTGAGTGTCGCAGAGCCAGCAGGTATCGGAGCGGAAAGCCGGCTACAGAGACAGAGCCGAGGAGTGAGCTCTCAGCTCGGGGTTACCTTGAACCGGCCGCAGGCTGGGTGAGCTCGGAGCGCGGCCAGAGGCGAGGAAGACGTGAGTGGTCCGGGGCTTTTCTCTGAGGAGTGGAGCCCCGAATCTCAGCTCTTCCGGGCTGGAGACTAGGAGGCCGCCATTTTCATTCCCGTCCTCCGGACTCTACGGAAAGTGCTCAGGGAACAAAAGCTCCCGAAAGCGAAACCGAGCGGATTACTCAGCCCAGCCCCTGGTAAGGGCGGTGCAGCTCTGCCTCAGGCAAAGACACTTGAGAATCACTACAACAGGCCCCTCCCCAAGAGGATCAAAAGAAATCCAGCCAAGACCAAGTTCACTTAACAAGGAGAGCAGGGGAACTCCAGAGGAGGAGAAAGCAATGCTTGGAATTCATGGCTTTCTCCCCATGATTCTTTAGTCTTGCAGTTAATTCAATTTTTTCTTTAAAGGGCATTTTCCTAGGGTCTTTGCCACCCTTTTAGTATTTTATTTGCTCCTTCATAT
>PISX010021420.1:0-33750 GCA_004024625.1 Mellivora capensis
CTGAGAAGTAAATAAATTCTTTTTTCCTTTGTGATATGTAGCTAATGAGGATGGAGGGCTGCATTCTTAAATGATTCTGGAATAGGTTTAGCTTTTAAGTTTTTTTTTCTTTCTTAAATAAAATTTCAAATTTTAATACATACCGCAGGAAATCTCTTGGGTCATAAGCAGGTTCACAAAAAACTATGCTGAGCAAAACAGCCCCTTCATGAGAAGAATACATTGTCTTTACTTTCATAATTCTCTTTTAATTTTACAAGTGGTCATGACAACCATGGAAACATCTCTTTACAGAATTACCCAGACATCTTTTTGTAGGTTAATAAACCTCTAGGGTTGATATTTGACTTTGATTCATTTTGTAGACATTGCCCAAAAGGATGGAGCCAATGTCTCCTATTTTTCATTTTATGTGGCTTGTTGATATTTGAATTTTCAAAATATCAAGGATTTCTCTAACATGACTCATTTGAGTCAAGTGTTCCCCCCCCCCGAATGATGGGTTGCTAGTTTAGAAATACATGATAAAATTAGAAATGCCAATATTTCATTCAGCCTACTTTAAAAAATCTGCCCTTTCACTTTTGGCTTATCAATCTAGAAACTAATATGATTATTCAATTTAGTACAGAACTTTAATCTGGATTTTAATTTTATTTCATGAACAAAATAGCCTGAGGCACACTGATAAAATTTGTATTGAAAATGGCACCATTCATTGGTAAAACTGAGTGCAACACATAATCTATAAAGGCCCTTTAATTTTGGGGAGTTTGTGTTTCTAAAGTGTATTGAGAGTGATTATGACAAAACACTTGCCTTGAGAACAAACATATGCTTTGCAGCAAACACTGATGATATCTTCAGGGGAATTTTAATAGTAGATTCACATGCAAGTATAAGAAGTAATATAGAGTGCTCTTGGTGCACTCTGCCCGTATTCCCTAAATGGTAACATTTTGCAAAACCATAGTATGATATCACAACCAGGATCCTGACATTGATGCAATCCACCTGTTTTATTCAAATTTCCCAATTTCACTTGCACTCATTCATTTGTTAATGTGTATTTAGTTCTCTGCTGTTTTATCAGATGCGTAGGTTCAGGTATCTTCCACCACAGTCAGGGTACTGCTTTGTTTCAATGTAAGAATCCTTCCTATTGAGGGGTGCCTGGGTGGCTCAGTGGGTTAAAGCCTCTGCCTCCGGCTCACATCATGATCCCAGGGTCCTGAGATCAAGCCCCGCATCAGGCTCTGTTTGTCAGGGAGCCTGCTTCCTCCTCTCTCTGCCTACTTGTGATCTCTGTCTGTCAAATAAATAAATAAAATCTTAAAAAAAAAAGGAATCCTTCCTGTTGACTTTTATAAGTATACCTACTTCTGTCCTAGCACCATTACTTCCACAACTATTGTGTTCCCCATTTCAAAAATGCTATATGTATAAATGGAATTATACAATGTGTAACCTTTGGAGATTGGCTTTTTTTTTCGCCTAATTTCCTGGATTCACCAAAATTGCATGTATCAATAGCTTCTTCAGTTCTTATGGCATGTCTGTACCTCAGTTTGTTTAACAATTGCCTGTTGAAGGACATTGGGCTGTTTCCAGTTTTTGCTAATATGAATAAAGATGCTGGGAGCATTTGTATATAGGTTTTGTGTGAAAATAAGTTTTCATTTCTCTGGGGAAAATGCCTGGGTGAAATTGCTGTGTAAAATGGCAGTTGCTTGTTTAGTTTTATAACAAGCTGCCGAACTGTTTACTAGAGTGTCTGTACCATTTTATATTTCTACCAGCAATATATGGAAGATCTCACCAAATGCTCCCCAGTATTTGGTATTGTCATTATTAATTTTATGCTAGGCATGTAGCAATATCTAATTGTGATTTTAATTTGCATTTCCTTGATAGCTAATGATATTAAAAATCTTTCCAAGTGCTTATTTGTCATCTGTGTACCTACATTTGTGAAGTCAAGTCTTTTGCTCATTCTTTATTGTCTTTTTCTCTTATTGTTGAGTTTTGAGAGTTCTTTGCATAGTCTAGATACAAGTTCTTTGCCAGATATACGATTTGCAAATATTTCCACCCCCAACCCCGAGCTATAACTTGTCTTTTCATTTTTATAACAGTGTCTTTTGTAGAACAATTTTTTTTTATTTTGATAACATCCAGTTTATCTTCTTTTTTCTTTTTTTTATGGATTATGCTCTTGGTGTCATCTAAGAAACCTTTGCCTATCTCCACATCAAAATCATTTGTGTGATCTTTCAGGCTCAACCATAGTCATTTACAGGATTGTGGCTAGCTAACCTCATGCAGGGATGCTCCCTCCTCACACCAGCCAGTACAAAACCAGTGCACTGTAGTTTTCTCGAGGGAGTTGCCAGAAAGCCCTCTCCCCTCACCCCCCAACTCCCATCAGCTTCACTCCTATGCATATCTGCGTTCCTAGCCCAAGCATCTCCAGTTTGGGGCTTCTTCTTTGGGACCTTGGTTGAAACACTTACTAGGCACTTCTGCTGAGACCTTATTGAGGTCCTTGGCCGAACTACTTTTCTCTACTTTGTCTCAATACCTTTTCACTTTCAGCTGTTTCCTTCATCCTCTCTCCAGTCCATGAGTCTGTAGGAGGCAGGAACCACTTGTTCAGGGCTCCTGAGCAGTGAAACAGTTCCTTCCATTTGCACTGGATCCACATGACCCTCACCTTGTGCCATTCCTTGGGGGAAAGTGGAACACCAGGGAGACAGCACCTCTTGCTTACGATGTCACATTAAGGAAAAAAAAAGTTTGATTGTTACTTTCAGTGTGGTTCCTTGTCCTGATTGACCACTTAACACCTGATTGACTTTTAAAAATTTTTTTTAGTGATCATACTATTAGTATTCATATTTAATTCCATGATACACTTTTTTTTCATGATTCACTTTTAATTAATTTTTTGTATAAGGTGTGACATTTAGATTGAGATGTTTGGGTTTTTATTTTATTTTTTGTTTTTTGAGTTTTTTTTTTCTTTTGGCCTATGAATGCCAATTGCCCCAGTACCATATTTTGAAAACATTGTTCTTTCTCTTTTGAATTACTTTTGCACCTTTTTGAAAAATTGGTTGAGCATACTCGTTTATGTAAATCTAGTTTGTTTTCCATTTTATTGCATTGATTTATGTGTATATGCCTCTGCCAATATCACAGTCTTGATTACTGAAGCTATATAGTAAGCCTTAGTAAGAGGTAAAATGATTCATTTTATTCTTTGTCAAGATTAGTTTAACAGTTCCTTGTGGGTATGACTTTCCATATTAATTTTAGAATAAGCTTCTCTTTATAAACATTTTACTTATTTATTTTTAAGATTTTATTTATTTATTTGAGAGCTGGGAGCCTGATGCAGGGCTCCACCCCAGGACCCTGGGATCATGACCTGAGCTGAAGGCAGACACTTTACTGACTGAGCCACTGAGGTGCCCCAACCTTATTCGGTTGTTGGTAGGAGTTGTATTAAATATACAACATGGTGAAGAATTGATATCTTTACCATGTTGGGTCTTTTAATCCATGAGTACCATATGTCTCCATTTATTGATGTTTGATTTTATTCATAAGCATTTTGTAATTTTCTACATATGGATTCTATGTTTTGCTAATTTTATACCCCCAAATTTCATTTTTTTCAGAGTGATTATAAATTGTATCATTTTTAAATTTTGTATTCCATACATTTATTGTAAGTATTTAGAAATGCAATTGGTTTTTGTGTGTTCACTTTGTATTAGTCAACCTTTATAATTTTAGAGGTTTTTTGTTTGTTTTTATAGCTTCCTTGAGATTTTCTATGTAGACAATCAGGTGATCTGTCGAAAGAGAGTATTTTATTCCTTGCTTTCCAATTTGTTTGCCTTTTGTTTATTTTTCTTATTGCCCTGGCTGAGACTTCCAGTACTATGTTAAAACAAAATGTGGTGAGAATGATCATCCTTGCCCGATTCTTGATTTTAGGAAGACAAAAATTCTACCATAAAATGTAAATTTAGATTTTTATATGTGCTCTTTATCAAGTTAAGATCATTCCCCTCTATTTCTCAATTACTGAATTCTGTGTTTAACCTGAATGGTTGTTGGATTTTGTCAAATGATTTCTTTTCTCCATCAGTTGATATGATCACATGATTTTTCTTTTTTAGTCTACTAATGCAGAGAATTACATTGATTTTGAATATTGAGCAGGCTTCCATAACAGTAACTCCTACTTTGCCATGGTGTATAAGTCTTTCTATGGAATGTTTGGAACTGACTTGCTAACATTTATTGGAGATTTTTGCTTCTAAGTTGATGAGAATCATTGTACTGTAGTTTTTGCTTTTTTGTTTTTCTTTCTTTCTCTCTCTCTCTCTTTTTTCCCCCCTTTTCAAACTATCTTTGTCTGGTTTGGTATAACTGGCCTAATAACATGGTTTTGTAATGGGGCACCAGGGTGGTGCAGTTGTGGAAGCATCCAGCTCCTGGTTTTGGCTCAGGTCCTGATCTCAGGGCCATGAATTGAGCCCCAGGTGGGGGTCTGTGCTGAGCATGGAGTCTCTTTGAGTTTCTCTCCCCCTCTGCTCCCGTTTCCCCAACCTCTCTCTGTCTAAAACAAATAAATAAATCTTTTTTAAAATGGGATTGTAAATATTCTCTCTTCTTCTATTTTCTAGGATAGATTGTGTAAAATTGGTGTTAATCCTTAAAATGTTTTCTAGAATTCTCCAGTGAAGTCATCTGGACCTGGAGATTTGTTTTCTTAGGAGCTTTTAAAATACAAGTTCAGTTTTTTTGGATGGTTATAGAGTGATTCATGATACATATGCCATCTTGGTTGAGTTTTGGTTGTTTGTGTCTTTTAAGAAATTGGTCAGTATCTTTTAATTTGTTGAATTTCTGAGCATTAAGTTGTCTTACCTTATATTTCTAATTTCTGCTGAGTCTATAATGATAACCTCTATTTAATTCCTAATATTGGTTATTTCTGTTTATTTTTTTTTCAGTCTTGGTAGAAATTTAATCTATTTATTGAATATTGTTTAAGAACCATTTTTGGGGGGGTGCCTGGGTGCCTCAGTCATTCAGCGTCTGCCTTCTGCTAGGGTCATCTCGGAGTCCTGGGGTCGAGCCCTGCATAGGGCTCCCTGCTCAGCAGGAAGCCTGCTTCTCTCCCACTTTCCCTGCTTGTGCTCCCTCTCTTGCTGTGTCTCTCTCTGTCAAATAAATAAATAAAATCTTTTTAAAAAAAGGAAACAGTTTTGTGTTTCATTGGTTTTCTCTATTTTCCTATTTTTAAATCCTTGATTTTTATTCTGATATTTATTAATTCCTCTCTTATTTTTATTTTGGGATTATTTGCTATCCTATTTTTTTTTTTTTTTGGACAGACAGAGATCACAAGTAGGCAGAGAGGCAGGCAGAGAGAGGAGGAAGTGGTCCCCCCAACCCCTGCTGAGCAGAGAGCCCCAATGCAGGCTCAATCCCAGGACGGGATCCCAGGATCCTGGGATCATGATGTGAGCTGGAGGCAGAGGCTTTAATCCACTGAGCCATCCAGGCACCCCTATTCTATTCTTTTGAGATAGAATTTAGATTAGTGATTTGAGGCTTTTGCCATTTATAACGTAAGTATTAGTGATTAAAATAACACTACCTTAGTTGTATCCCATGAGTTTTGATATATGTTATACTTTTTCATTTTCATTCCCATCCAATGAATTTTTAATTTTTCATTGGACTTCTTCTTTAATCCATTGATTATTTAGAAGTTTTCTGTTTAATTTTCATACAGGAGATTTTCTTATATTTTATTTAAAAAATTGATTTCTTTTTTGATTCCATTATGGTTAGAGAACACAGTCCATGTGATATCAGTTCTTTTAAATTTGCTGAGGTTAGCTTTTATGGCTCAGGATATAGTCTTTCTTGGTGAATGTTCACAGTCCTTGAAGTTAAAAATGTATTCTGCTATTATTGGTGGTGGAATGTTCTATATAAGTTAATTAGAACCTCTTAGTTGATTATGTTGTTCAAATCTTTTAAACCCTTGCTGCTTTTCTTTCTAGTACTTCTATCATGCTGAAAAGGGGTGTTGAAGTATTCAGCTATAATTATGGTTTTGTCATTATGCCACCCCTTTTTATCTCTAAGTAATTTTCTTTGCTCTGAATCTACTTTATTACATATTAACATAGACACTCTTGCTTTAAACAAAATTAATTGATGCTTCCATGGCACACCATTTAGCATCCTTATACTTTAAAACTACCTATATTGAATTTAAAATGAGTTTCTTGTGAGCTGCATATAGTTGGGTCTTTGTAAACACATTCTTGAAGAGGGTATGAGGAGATGGTAGAAGGGTAGAGATGACTGCTTCCCTGGCCCCCTTTTGTTGTCAGGCCTCCTGATCAACCGAGCATTGCTGGGTTTGCCTATTGTTCTCTAAGGGACCCTAGCTGTATAGTGGAGAGTAATGAGATTCCCTATGTTGGGGGTTAGTAAAAAGGTCTGTATTGTCTTCTTCTCCTAGGTGGAAGGACATAAGATGCCCTCCTGCTGTTGTCCCTCTAATGGGATCCTAAATAAGTTCACTTTCTTCTGAATATCTTTCAGAATTCTCCTTTGGTTGCCTTTTATGTTATTTCCAGGATTCATAGTTATGCTTACAGGGGTGGAGGAGCAGGGAGAAATGGGTCCAGACCAAAAGTCATTATATATTGTATGTCATCATACTAGATTATAGATTCATTGAATGAAAGATCTGACTTATACTTCTTGGTGTCTTTCATAGTCCCTAATACAGCTTTTTGTACTTTAGAGATTTTCAGTAAATATTTGCAATTTTTAGTGGGAATGTCTACAATAGTGAAGTTTTAGTTATTTCTAGACCAAATAACTATAGGTTTAAATGCCCACTTGTAATTGTTTTCATATTGAATAGCAGTCTTTCTTATTGATTATTAAATCTATACTTTTGTGTCATTTTGGCTAATTTTAAAGAGGTTGTCACCATCATTGCAATATTGCTTGTCCTACATTTCTTTCAGGATTTATATATGTTGGTTATAGACCTTCAAATTGAGAAGATTTTTTAGATTACTTACAGATCCTGTAAGCAAGAATCATAAAAGTAAACCATTAATATGAGAAAGGGATCTTGATAAACTAAATTTTACATTCTGAAATAGATGAAATATTTATTTAAAAGTCAGGTGCAGGAATTTAGAGGGAAATACCTAGAGATTTTGAAAGTAGAACATAAGAGATTGGTTTTTAAAAACACTGTTTTCAACTAAAGATAGATTAGCCATGTAAAACTTGCTTTAACATTGTTCAATTCACTTGGCTTGATCCCTGCTAGACTTAAGATACATTGCTTTTCTGGCCTTACCTTACACACTATATAGTGTTAACATATAATTACCTTTCCCATAACAATTTCAGTCATTTATTTGTCAATTTTCAGAGAACTTTGAACTTTTCTTATTTTTAAGTGGGTCAAATGGTACTTTACCCTGGCAGCTATTGTATAATATTTGGTGAGTAGCTATGTATTCCAGTTACCACATTTCTTTCACAAATATATTTCCTTTAAAAGATTTAATTTTGGGTTCTGCTGAAGTCATTGTGAAGGTGGCTCTGTGCCAAATGGGTAGGATAAAAGTTTTATTCTCATGGACTGTCATTTGGAAAGGGGACTAGGAGCTAGGTTTTTACTGAACAAAAATCCTAGTTACTGAGCTGAGATGAATGGCTGTGAAGAGAGAAAATGTATATAATCACTCAAAATTCAAGCAGAAGTTAATGTAAAATATCTGAAGTGCACAGGTATTTCTCTTTTTTTTTCTGTAGCTTTCATCTTCTGTACTATGCAACTTAGCACTTTTTGTTTTGTTTTATAGTTTGTTTTTTCCTCTGGTTTAATGTTATTTTACTTGTCATTATATATAAGCAGCTTATGGATCAGAACAAAGTCTCATGATTTATCTGCTTTCTCCTGTGTCCCTTCAACTTTTTCTTTTGATTAGATGATCTTATATTTCAGAGATCGTGACAGTCCTAATTTTAGGTCTTCTACCATGCTATTGCAATAAACCATCAAACAATCAACATAAACCACAGTTCTATCACTATAATATATAAACAAAATTCAACAAACTGGATCTCATAATTGAAATAATACTGTTATTCTTTGGCAAGATGAACTTTCTTAATATTTGCAAGGATATGTGATTTCTGCTCTAATTACAGAGTTAGCAATAGATAGTTATACTGATATTGAAGGCAATAGCTAGAGTATTGTATTTCAGACCAATTTTTGGTTCAGAAAATAAATCCATCTTATCTATATTGCTAGCTCAGTACCTGGTTACATTATAGGATGTTGGAGGATATCATTTTATATTTATCACAGTTGTGTTGTTGCTAAAACCTATGGGAGAAGGAGGAAGAGAGATAATTTCACCCATAGAATATTCAAATTTATATTTTAATGATACATCTTAAAAATCATTGTCATATCTGCTAAATTTAGGTGTGAGAAATGATAAAAGTGGATATGATAAATTCTGTTTTGTTAGTGCTTCTTTGAGAGATCTTACAGATATCTAAGTGGAAATACGTTTTAATGCTGTTTTTCTCTGGGTAAGCGAGTGACATTCTCTTATGAAACAATAAGCCATCAGAACAGAATGGAATCAACTGGACTATTGGGTTTAATTATCTATATTTTTAATTTTTAATTTTAGTAATGGAATAATTTTTCAAACAACAGAGAGGATCCTGGGGACCTAGTGTGAGAATTACCTTGGTCTTAGGACTATTTGAAGCTGGCACAATGCTGGCCCTTTTTAATCATATTATAAACTCCCTCATTTGCTTGGGTTTCTAATTCTTACAAACTGAAAAAAAAACCCCAGAATCCCTGACAATTATAATAGGTTTATTTACAATAAAATTGAGAGTAAAAAATTATAAAGTATCTTAAGGCTTATCCTTTCTTCTCAAATTTCAGTCAGAATCTGTGATAGTTACTTTATTTAATATTCGACAAATAATTCCTGAATGCCTACCCTAAGTCAAGCACTGAAGTTCTAGGCTTTGAAGACAGAGTTACAAACAAGAAGTAGTTTCTATCCTAAAGGAGTGGTTATAATCTAGAGGACTTAGCATCAGAAACAGACATTAAATTATCTATTGAGACCATCTTGACTTTAGTCTTTACTTCCACCAGTCTACTTGCTTTATAAGCTCTTTTGGAATTCTATAGACAGCCCATAAACTGTCCTGATTCAAGTCGCATGTATCTTGAGTCTAGCTAGTCCAGCCAAGTGGAGGAATATCCATGTAAAACAGATTTGGGCTATGTATCTTGACTGGAAGAGCTAGACCCATTTTTGGGGGGAAGTGAATGAGAGTTTTTGACAGCTATATTAGTTTTCTATTGCTGCCATAACAAATAATCACAAACGTGGTGACTTAAAATAACACAAATTTATTATTTCACAGTTGTGTAGATTACAAGCCCAACAAAGGTCTCAGTGGGCTAAACTCAGGGTGTAAGGTTGGTTGTGTGCTTTTTTGAAGCTTTAGAGGAGAATGTATTTATTTGCCTTTTCCAGCTTCTCGAGGCCACCCATATTCCTTAGTTTATGGCTTCCTTCTTCCATCTCCAAAGCCAACAATGGCAGGTCAAGTCCTTGCATTGCATCATTCTGACCTTCTGTGGTCACGTTTTTCTATGACTCTCCTCTTTTGCCTTCCTCTTCCATTTTTAAGAATCCTTGGAGTGACATTGAGGTCACAGATAATCTAGGATAATCACCCCATCTCAAGAGACTTAATCACATCCATAAAGTCCCTTTTGCTATGTATGGTAATACATTCACAGGTTCCAATGTTTAAGGCATGGATGTTTTGCCTACCACAGCAGGTTTTATAAACTTAAAGGGTTCTTATATGATCTGTGATTCACTAAAAGAAATTCAACACTGTGTAGCCTTTTTATTTAGCTATTCTAGTGGTAGAGGCTGCTAGTCTTTTCACAGCATGGGCAAAATAATGTTAAAATGGCTGGTGATATAATCATTTTTCTTGGACTGAATGTTTGTGTCTCCCACCCCCAATTCATATGTTGAAGTCCCAGCCCTCAATATGACTGTATTTGGAAAGGGGTAATTAAGTTAGGTCACAGGGGTGGGGCCCTGATCAACAGGATTAGTGGCCTTATAAGAAGAGATGTGAGAACTCTCAGTCTCTCTCTTTCTCTTTTTCTGTCTCTCTCTCTCCCTGCCTGCCACATGAGGTTACAGCAAGAAGGTGGCCATCAACAAGCCAGGAAGAGAGTTCTTGCCAGGAAATGATTTGGCTAGTGCCTTGTTCTGGGACTTCTAGCTTTCAGAACTGGGAGAAAATAAACTTCTGTTGGTTGAGCTACCCACTCTGTGGTTTTGTGTTATGGGAGCCTGAGTGACTAAGAGAATTTGGAACTGAGAAATGCTGATTCAACAAACTAAACTAATAACTAAAAATGTGGAAATGACTTTGGAACTAGGTGATATGTAGAGGCTGAAGGAATTTTGAGGTACAAGCTAGAAAAAGCCAAGTTGCCATGAAGTGACTGTTGGTAGAATTATAGATGTTAAAGGTGATTCTGGTGAGAGCTCAGAAAGAAAAGAATACTGGAAAGAAAGTTTCCATTTCATTGGAGAATAGGTAAATAATCATAAGTAGAGTGTTGATTGAAAATATGGATTTAAAGGTCATTTTGGTGAGGTCTCAGATGGAAATGAGGAATGGTTTGTTGGAAACTGAAGGAAAGGCATTCCTTGTTGTAATGTGGCAAAGAACTTAGCTGAATTGTGTTGTAGTGTTTTGTGAAAGGTAGAATCTGCAAACTATGTAACTGAATATTTAGCAGAAGAGATTTATAAGCAAAGTATTGAAGGTGCAGCTTGGGGTCTCCTTACTGCTTGTAGTAAAATGCTAGAAGAGAGAGATGAATTGAAGAAAGAATTATGAAGCAAAAAGGAACTGGAAAATTCTAAGCCTATTCATATTGCAAAAAATGAGAAAGCTTATTCTCAAGAGAACACTGAGAGTGTGGCTGAACAAGCATTGGATAAAGAGATTATGGACACAACTCATGGATTTAATCAGCCCTCTTAGCAGGAACCAGAGATAGAGATGGGATTATATCATCAAAGAGATTGCCAGTTTGAAATAATCTGGCAGAGAAAGTGGATGGAATGAATTAAGACTGTCAGACTTCTTGGATTCTGCTGTTTGGGTGGAACTGTTTGGGTATCAACATGGGCTATTCTTCAAGGAGGGTGAAGAATAACCCAGAAGGCTACTCAGAGATCATTAGGGCTGACACTGCCACCATGGACCTAGAGGGCAAGGCTGTTTTCCTCTCCTTGGTTTCAGAGGACAGAGCCTCTGCAGAGAGCCATGCAAGCAATTGCCCTTACAAAGACCAGACGGGGTAAAGAGCCTGAGGACTGGGGCCTCGCTGCAGAGATGTGGGAGTGGTGCTGCTACCCCAGTGGCCTGGAAGGCAAGATATAGAGCCAAAGGGGAGTATTCTCAAGCCTTAAAATATAACGGAATTTATCTTGCTAGGTTTTGAACTTGCCTGGGACTTGTCTCTCCTTCTTTCTTTCCTATTTCTCCTTCCTGGAATGGGAATGTCTATCTTTTGTCTGTCCCACTATCTTATTTTGGAAGCACATAACTAGTTTCACAGGTTCACAACTGGAGAGAAATTTTGACTCAATGTGAATCATACTTTGAGTCTACCCATACCTGATTTAGATAATATTTGGATGAGATTTTGATGCTAGAATGAGTTAACACTTTGAGGGCTACTGGGATGGAATGAATCCATTTTGCATACAAGAAGGACAGGAATTTTGGTGGGCCAGATATGGAATATTATAGACTGATGTGTCTCCCCAAAATTCATATGTTGAACCCCAAACCCCAGTGTGACTATATTTGGAGATTGAGCCTTTATGTGGTTAAATTAAGTTAAGATTAAATGAAATCATAAGGTCTGGGCCCTGATTTGATAGTGATAGGATTAGTGTTTGCTTAAGAACACTCAGAAAATATGTAAAACATGGAAGGAGGAGAAAGAAAAGACCCCCCCCTTTCTAATAGAATGTGTTTGAATTTAAATGACCCTCAAATTAATATAGATTGCTAATTACTTATGATGTTGTTTATCAACCTCATGGCAACCACAAACTTCAAACCTCAAGCCACAAACTTCAAATAATAAGTACACAAAAAATAAAGAGAGAGAAAGCCAAACATAGCACTACAGAGATTTACTAGTCACAAAGATAGTAAGAGAAGAAAGGAATAGAGAAGAACTACAGAAACAACCAGAAAACAAATAATAACCTGGTAATATGTACATACCTATCAATAATTACTTTGTAAGTGGCCTAAATGCTCCAATCAAGATGTAGAGTGGCAGAATGGATAAAAAATTTAAGACCTATCTATATGCTGTCTATACGAGGCTCACCTTGGACCTAAAGATGTATACAGACTGAGGAAAAGGAATGGAAAAACATTTACTATGCAGATGGAAAAAAAAACGGGGTAGCAATATTTACATCAGACCAAATAGACTTTAAAACAAAGACTGTAACAAGAGACAAGGACATTACATAATGAAAAAGGTTTCCATTCAGCATGGGGATATAACAATTGTAGGTATCTATGCACCCAACACTGGAGCACCTAAATGCATAGATCGAATATTAACTGACATAAATAAATCGATGGCAATACAATATTAGGGAGCTTTAACACCCCATTTACATCAATGAGGAAATAGTATCACTGAATGACACATTGGACCAGATGGACTTAACAGATACATACAGAAAATTCCATCCAAAACCAACAGAATACATATTCTTTTCAAGCATGCATGGAACATTATCCAGAATAGGTCATATGTTAGACACAAAAAAAGACACAAAAAAACCCTCAATAAATTTAAGGTGATTAAAATCATACCATGCATCTTTTCTGACCACAGTGTCGTGAAACTATAAATAAATGACAAGAAAAAAACGGGAAAAAACACAAACACATGGAGGCTAAACAACGTGCTACTAAACAACTGATGGGTCAATGAAACAATCACAGAAAAAAGATAAAAACATGGAGACAAGTGCAAATAAAACACAATCATCCAAAATTTTTGGGATTCAGCAAAAGCAGTTCTAAGAGAGAAATATATAGCAATACAGACCTATCTTAAGAAATGAGGAAGAGCTCAAATAAACATCTAACTCGATACCTAAAGGAACTAGATAAAGAAGAAAACCCAAGATGAGTAAAAGGAAGAAAATAATAAAGCTCAGAGCATAAATAAATGACACAAAGACTACATATCTATATCTATATCATCTATCTATCTATCTATCTATCTATCTATCTATCATCTATCACCTATCTATCTGTATCATTTAAACCAAGAGTTGGTTGTTTAAAAAGATAAAATTGATAAACCTTTAGTCAGACTCATCAAGAAAAAAAGAAAAAGGATACAAATAAAATCAGAAATAAGGGAGAAGTAACAACTGACACTATAGAAATGCAAAGGATTATAAGAAAATTCTATGAAAAATTATATGTCAACAAATTGGACAACCCAGAAGAAACAGATAGATGCCTACAAACATACAATCTTCCAAAACTGAATCAAGAAGAAATAGAAGACTGAACAGACTGATACAACTTATAAAATTAAATTGGCAATCAAAAAACATATGATTCAGTAATTCTGCTACTGGGCATTTGCCCAAAGAAAATAAAAACACTAATTTGAAAAGATATATGCTCCCCTACGTGCATTGCAGCATTATTTACAATAGCCAAGAAATGGAAGCAACATAACTGTCCATCAGTAGGCAAATGGATAAGAAATGTGTGATACACACACACACACACACACACACACGTGCGCACAAATACATTGTGGCCATAAAAAGGATGAGATCTTTTTATTTGAAACAGTATGGATGGACCTAGATGGTATTACGCTAAATGAAACAAATCAGACTAAAAAAGACAAATACCTTATGATTTCACTCATATGTGATATCTAAAAAATAAAATGAATAAATAAAAAGTGAACCAGACCTGTAAATATGGAGAATAAACTGATGGTTGCCAGAGGAGGGTGGTAGGGGGAATAGGCACAATGGGTGAAGGAGGGTGGGAGGGACAGGCTTCCAGTTATGAAATGAATAAGTTGTGGGGATAATAGGCATAGCATAACGATAGTAAACGATATGTAATAGAGATGTATGGTGACTGATCATAGCTACGCTTGTGAACATAACATACAGACTCATTATAGAATTTCTATGTTGTACACCTAAAACTACATAAGATTGTGTGTCAACCATGCTATTTGAGTATAATACTTAAAAGACACTTAGAAGAGACACAAAAATACTCTCTCCCTCTCTCCTGTCTCCTGCCCTCCTCCCTCTTCTTTCTTTCTTCCTTCTCTCTTTTTCCCTTCCTCCTTTCTTCCTTTCTTCCCTTTTCCTCCACCATGTGAGAATGCAGTGAGAAGGTGGCTTTCCATAATCCAGAAAGAATTGCTTTCACTAGAACCTGAATTGGCCAGCACCTTGATGTAGGATTTCTGATATAAAATTTCTATTGTTTAAGCCATCCGGTCTGTGGCCTTTTGTTATGGCAGCCTGAACTGACTAAGACAATTCCTGAAACTGCTTTATTTCTCTCTTCCTTTATTTTCTCATTGGCCCATGTGTCCCCTTGAAGCTTCTGCCCATTTGTCTTTGTCACAACTTTTATTTAGGAAAATAAAGAAGGACATAAAACATGCTCAAGGCTGGATGAAAATTTTACCCAGAGGAAAATTAAATTTTGAGACAGCATCCTGCAGGTGCATATTAAATGAACTGGTGGGGAAAATGGAATTTAGGAGATGGTAAAATTGCATTTGAGTGGAGATGTAGTTATCTCACAGTGCCTGTGTCTATCTAGAGATCATTTCCATTTCTATTTCCTGCATGTGTCATATGCTAGTCCTCCCTACTGCATTTCTTTTGGTATCAAGAATAGATTACTCAAGAATGATTTGAAGGAAAATGTGCAGCGAGGGGTAGGTTCCTGTATCAGACTGAAGATAGAGAAAAATAAAGTCTGTGAGCATAATATTTCTTTTTGATCACTTGATTTATTATAATGTATTAGGCAGTATAATAGAATGTTAGAATGAAAGTTTCAAGATACTGAGATGTAATAGGTTTCCGATATTAAAATGAACCCTGAAATAGACCATTCACTAGGAATTTCAGAGCAGACAGACAAAACTTCTTAGAGAACTTCATTATCATTAAGGAATTAGCTAAATGTAGATGGCTGGAAATGGGAGGATTTTATGAAGATGAATACTTTGGAGGAGCATATATGCAATTCCCTCTCTATATATGCTATTGCAAAGTATACAAGTACCCTCTCCTCATTTCTAGTTCAAGGGTAGGGGGTTTCAGTGTGCCATTCAGATAGCTTGATATACATTCTCTGGAGTTAGTAGGCATTTTGACTGATATGGGGCTCATGTCCGAGAAAGCTACAAGTTAAGAAACTAGCGAAAGCTTCCCATGGTTTCAAAGTAGAGAGCAGGATCTGGAAAGCAACTACTCTCCTCTCCAATATTGGGTCAATGACTTAGGAATTCTGGGGTCTGACTGGGAAGACCACTTTAGGAAAGTCTGTTTAATTAATAAAGGATCCTGCTCAAGAGGGTTTTTGACAGATGCTGGAGATAAAATGTTGGATGAAGAAACTGAGGAGCTCAGGAGAGCTGCCTATGGTGATGCACTGCCCATGTCAGGGAACTGCAGTTAGAGAGTCCCAGCAGAGGCACCTCTGGAGAACACAGACACATGCTCAGGGAGATTCAGCTTCAAACAGTAGTCAGGTCCTGAGTGCAGGCAATCATCTTTTTGTCCTTCTTTTCCCTACTCTGTATTCCCATCCAGAGATGCCAGCAACCTGCAGGCAGGGAAGAGAAATCCCATATGGAGAGAGACAGTTAAGGATCCACCACTATCAGTTTACTATCAGCTCCTGTTTGAAGTTTTTGTAATTAGCTGGGAATGGAGGCTTGGGGTTACTGTTGTGTCTATGAAGTGATAATGAAGATTTTATTACCCAAGATGCCATATAACCTGATAAATTTTCCTGAAGTGGCAGGGGAAGGGCAGCTGCCTTTGAGCAGATTCAGAGGGATAGTGAGAGAACAAATAAAATTGCTTTTAGGATCACAGTCCACAAATCCTGCTTGTTCAGTGTACTGATGACAGTAGCATATAATATTTATACATTGGGGCCAATGTATGGAAAGTGGACTGAAATCAGATCAATATGCCTATCTTGAAAAGGATGAATCACCTTTTTTTCAAAGACAGAACAACTACTTAGAGCCTTTCAAGGCCATTAATATTGTTGGGTCTGACTTCAGAAATATTTGTTTGAGATACAGCAATCAATCTGCCTGCCATGTTCAACTTCCCTTTCTAGATTAACCAGCCTTTTTACCTCACCCTTGCTCAAGAAGACATCAGACTGTTCTTTGCTTATGGGAGGCCACTGAAGGGGTGAAGGCTATATTTTGCTTTCAAAGCAGCCTACTTTTAGGGAACTTAGAAGCCCACTGTTTGGGGTAACTAATGATCTTCATCATGACCTGTGTGATGGACTCTACCCAAGCAGAGATGATAACATTTGAGTCAATCAAATCTTCTCTCTTAGAAATTTAAGCTAAGAGGCCCAAAGAGAAGTTCTGATGGATGGTGGGTGCTGTGCTGAAAGGGTCCCATAATTAACAACCACGTCCATACTGAAGATATTAGAACTGCTGTGCTGAGAGAAAAAGATGCTAGAAATGAGACTTGGAGGCCCCTGAACAGGAATGCTGCCTTGGTGCCTTTAGCCATTCTAGTTTTAGTTCTAATTCCATGAGCATTCTTACAGTAAAATCTTCATTTCTTATAAAGAAATGTGGTGGTTGTTTCCTATGCCACCAAAAAAGCTCTGTCTGGAGGAGTGTGGAGAACTGGGCACCAATTTCACTGCATGCTCATCACAGCCACATCTTCAGCGCTCACCTCTATCTGAGCTGCTATGATAGACTTTTGCTTTTCTGCTTATTTTAAGGTTATCTGACTTCCTAAATGCAACCTATACTATTATTTCAGTTGGTTCTGAATGGATATTTATTATTTTCATTATTTAATCTGAGCTGACTGTTTATATATCATGGGCCAACAGACTGTATTCTACATATGGACTTTTAATATGATCATTATGTATATTGCTTCAAAGAGGCTCAGATTGTTTTGTTATTATTGATATTTGGTGATCTTTTTGGGATCTGTATTGGAGCTTGAGAAAGAACTGCTAAAGGAGTAGACTATCTTTCTCAAGATTTTAAAAAATTATATTAAAAAGGAAATAAATATATTCCCCATATGGGAGCCTTAGAGGACTTATTGCTTAATAATTACATAATTACAGTTGTTTGCCTAGTTTCTCTGTACCTTGCCACACTTCCTGGTCTTAATATCTAACATTTGGCCTAACCAATATTACCTCTCCCTCATGGTCACCCTCTGTTTTCCCAGGTGAGTTGAGGCTTTGAAGTAATTCTATTTGAAAAGAAGCATCTTATCTTAGTGTGATATGAGTTGCTGGCTTCATTAAAAACTTATCAGTGACCTGAGGATCAAATTTTAAGGTTACTCAACTACCTCTACATGGACCCTCAAAATACCCTCACAGTGAAGCCTGTAGAGAAACAGTGGAGCATGGTAGATAGTACAAAGACATGGAAGTCATGAGAAATTTCTGAATCTTGGATTCCCCACTTAATATCTCTATGATCATACTGCCTCAAGGAAAGACACTTTACCAAGGAAACAGGCAGGAAGCACTAGCTTGCCTTTTTGTGGGAGGCATTTTTGATGGTCATCAGGGCTCTGTAGTCTCATTCCCTGCATCTACTTTCAGCCCAAAAGACGAAGGATGTTTCATTTAGGGAAATTGTCCACACACACACACACACACACACACACACACATTCAGGCTCAAAGTTAAAATACTAGTTGACAAATTTATTTTCCTTTTTTGACCAGAAGCTAGTAATCTAGGGTGTATATGTGATCAATATTAGATAACTAAATTTGTACTTGGTTCATGTGGATTGGTATGAAACATTATATTTGAGTACCCTGAGCACTGTGGATCCCTGGGTTAGTTAAGGTAGCATTACCTGTTGTAAACCCTCAACTCTTAGTGGCTTAACACAAGAGAAGTTTATTTCTTGATGATGCTGAGTCCTCTCAGAGAGAGCAGGTATGTGGGGGTATGTGGGTCCTCTGGTCATTCAGAGATACAGTTTGATGAATGTTCTGCTATCTACTATGCATGACTTCCAAGGTTGCTTTAAGCAAAACAAACAAACGAACAAACAAATAACCTAAACACTCATACAGGCAAGAGGGGAAGAGAGTATTATTCATTCACTCATGGGAGGTTTATATGAGCCAGACCTAGAATTAGGACACATAATGTCTGATAACCTTCCATTGGCAGGACTCAATCACATATCAAATCTTTCTACAGGTGAGATTGGGAAAGGTAGACTAGTTATGTTCCTAAGAAGAATTTAACAAAAGGGTTTGGGGAGCATATAACAATCTCTGTCACAGTCCAAATATCTAAGAACAAATAGTGTTTCATCTTTCTCCCTCATGTCAAACCACCTCCTTCCCTCTCCAAAGATCTCATCCATCTCTGTGTCCAATTCCAGGCCCCTGATTTCCAGAAGATAAACTTCTCACTCTCATTCCAGATGTGGCTCCTCATGTACTAGCAATTCATGGACTAAAAAGACATGTTATCTCTCTTGTCCCTCTCCACCTAGTATTCAAGATTAAGTATTCAGTGTCACCCCATGACACTAATCACAATAACACTTCCATTCATAAAAGGGAAGACTAGGAGACACAATTCACTGGATTAAGCAATGATCAAATCCTACTGGGCAAGCTTTACAAAATTCTTCTGACTTGGCAGTTGAGGAAATTCCTTAATTGGTTGCTGATTCTTCTATCTAGAGGAACATTTTTCCTTGCCCATTGTTCTCCATAGCTCCTGCTTCCATTGTCCTGAAGGTTATAACTTATCCATTATCTTTCATGGAACATTTGAAGTAGGTGTAGAGAGTTGCCCTCCTTGATGTCATACAAGTTTAGTAGTCTATTTCCTGCTCATTTAGGGACCCAAAGTTTGTTCAAATAATCAAAAGCATTTTTAAGTCTAATCTTTTGGTTTTGTTGATAATCAGCTCCCTCAAATACTTTAATTTTGTTCCAGGTGCCTATAAATACTTCTAAAGTTCAATTCTTTAGCATGATTATAAATCCAGATTTATTTATTTTTTTGCTTTCTTACAACTTAATGGCTTTACAGTGATACTATCTGAGATAAAAGACCTAGATGGGAAGACCCTGAATCTTAATAGTGAATCCTAGATTAGGAAGACTGAATCTTAATAGACCTTGGTTCCACAAATCCATTTTATCCCTCACTATTTGAGATCTAGAAGCATGAAGCTTCTATAAACCTCAAGTTTTCAAATCCCTAGACTTTCTTCATTCCTTTCATGTTTGTTTCCAAACAAACTATCACTTTAGTAACTAGAATGTAAAAGCCAATTCCATTAACATTTGAACTCTTTGCAAACCTTTTCCTTATAGGACAGGTTGGCAAACTTCTGTAAAGGTCTAGATTGTAAGTTATTTTAGACGTTGTGGACCATAAACAGCTTTTGTCACAACTACTGAATTCTGTTGTAGTACAAAAACAGCCATAGATAATTGGCTATGTACAATTGAAGTTTATTTTTTTAGAAAAGTTGATGGGCCAGATTTGGACTGCAGGTCAGTTTGCTGACCCCTTCTTTAAAGCTAAAGTCTCCGTAGGCATGTGATTGGCCTTCAGGTTTTACAGGTGGAAGGTTTACTCTGATTATTACTGTTGTACATGAATAAGCTAATGTTATAAATGCTAATTTTTTAAATAATTTTTTAATTTTTTATAAACATATAATGTATTTTTATCCCCAGGGGTACATGTCTGTGAATCGCCAGGTTTACACACTTTACAGCACTAACCATAGCACATACCCTCCCCAATGTCCATTACCCCACCCCTCTTTCCCGACCCCCCCTCCCCCCCAGAACCCCTCAGTTTGTTTTGTGAGATTAAGAGTCACTTATGGTTTGTCTCCCTCCCAATCCCATCTTGTTTCTTTTATTCTTTTCCTACCCCCCAACCCCCATATTGCATCTCCACTTCCTTATATCAGGGAGATCATATGATAGTTGTCTTTCTCCGATTGACTTATTTCACTAAGCATGATACCCTCTAGTTCCATCCACATCGTCACAAATGGCAAGATTTCATTTCTTTTGGTGGCTGCATAGTATTCCATTGTGTATATACACCACCTCTTCTTTATCCATTCATCTGTTGATGGACATCTAGGTTCTTTCCATAGTTTGGCTATTGTAGACATTGCTGCTATAAACATTCGGGTGCACGTGCCCCTTCGGATCACGTTTATATCTTTAGGGTAAATACCCAATAGTGCAATTGCTGGGTCATAGGGTAGTTCTATTTTCAACTTTTTGAGGAATCTCCACGCTGTTTTCCAGAGTGGTTACACCAGCTTGCATTCCCACCAACAGTGTAGGAGGGTTCCCCTTTCTCCACATCCTTGCCAGCATCTGTCATTTCCTGACTTGTTAATTTTAGCCATTCTGACTGGTGTGAGGTGATATCTCATTGTGGTTTTGATTTGTATTTCCCTGATGCCAAGTGATGCGGAGCACTTTTTCATGTGTCTGTTGGCCATCTGGATGTCTTCTTTGCAGAAATGTCTGTTCATGTCCTCTGCCCATTTCTTGATTGGGTTATTTTTTCTTTGGGTGTTGAGTTTGATAAGTTCTTTATAGATTTTGGACACTAGCCCTTTATCTGATATGTCGTTTGCAAATATCTTCTCCCGTTCTATCAGTTGTCTTTTGGTTTTGTTAACTGTTTCCTTTGCTGTGCAAGAGCTTTTGATCTTGATGAAATCCCAATAGTTCATTTTTGCCCTTGCTTCCCTTGCCTTTGGCGATGTTCCTGGGAAGATGTTGCTGTGGCTGAGGTCAAAGAGGTTGCTGCCTGCATTCTCCTCAAGGATTTTGATGGATTCCTTTTTCACATTGAGGTCCTTCATCCATTTTGAGTCTATTTTCATGTGTGGTGTAAGAAAATGGTCCAATTTCATTTTTCTGCAAGTGGCTGTCCAATTTTCCCAACACCATTTGTTGAAGAGACTGCCTTTTTTCCATTGGGCATTCTTTTCTGCTTTATCGAAGATTAGTTGACCATAGAGTTGAGCGTCTATTTCTGGGCTCTCTATTCTGTTCCCTTGATCTATGTGTTTGTGATGCCACCAACTTTGGCTTTCTTTTTCAATATTCCTTTGGCTATTCAAGGTCTTTTCTGGTTCCAAATAAATTTTAGGATTATTTGTTCCATTCCTTTGAAAAAAATGGGTGGGATTTTGATAGGGATTGCACTAAATGTGTAGATTGCTTTAGGTAGCATAAATGCTAATTTTTTTTATTAATGCAACATTCTACTTCCAGTACCAATTTATATATTATTTAAAATGTGAAATAATGCATTTTTTCCTAATTGATAAACCCACTAATGTCAACAGCTTGACCTAATAGAAAGTTTCCTCATGATCTAAAGTCTATCGAGCCTGCTATTAAGGGTTGTTGATGTTGGGGCACATTACTCCATGCGGGCATTCAGGAATCCAGGCTGACAGTGGCTCTGTTATCATCAGTGCAAAACTTTCAAGATTATCCTGGGTATTGACATTCAGCTGATATTGGAAGAGAATGGATGATTACTTATTAGAGGATTTCATGGGCCAGTTATGGAATATCTCACCGTACTTCCACTTGCATTCCATTGAGTTGAACATGGATATATCTCGATTGTAAGGAAGGCTAGGAAATGGAGTCCAGCTTTACAGGCATGAAGAAGTAGACACAGATCTTGGTGAACATACTGAATTCTCTGCCTCAATTCCTAAATGAATATTAATGACTGAAACGTGCACACTATCTTTGTGACTTTTAAGGCTCAGGGCCCATCTTGTCTTTCTTATAACAGGCATAAAATCAGGATTAAATGTACAAAGCATATAAAGATGCTTTGCCACTGGTTAACTAGCAAGTACTTTACATATATGAAAGACTATAATGAACACCTATATAACATTCCCCCAGATTTATATATGTTAACATTATACCATATTTATGACTCAGATTCATTTTAAGATATAAACATTATAAATGTAGTTTGAGGCTTCTTAAGTACTTTTCTCCAATTCTGTTCTTCTTTATCCTTCCTCACTATCATGAACTCAGTGTTTATGACTCTTACACACTGACATCACATTTTTTTTTTTTTAATTACTTAAACTGATCAGTAAGTCAGCATTACTGAATTCTACCATTTTCAGCCAAATCTCCCATGGAAGGAAAGACATGGTTTTCTGATTAAAGCATTCCAGAGGTTTGATGCATGAAATCATCCTTCAACCCTCATAACAAGTCTTTAGGTATAGCAACATCTTGGGAATGAGGAAGTGGAGAGGTAGTAATATATCAGACCACCATGGGCCTCATGTGTCAGCTGAATATTAAGATTTTATCTGGGGGATGCCTGGGTGGCTCAGTGGGTTAAGCCTCTACCTTTGGCTCAGGTCATGATCTCAGGGTCCTGGAATCAAGCCCCACATTGGGGGTCTCTGCTCAGCAGGGAGCCTGTTCCCCTCCCCACCTGCTCTCTGCCTGCCTCTCTGTCTACTTGTGATCTCTGTCTGTCAAATAAATAAATAAAATCTTTTTTAAAAAAAGATTTTATCCTGAAAATGCAGAGGAATTTCATTCATTATTAACATGGTCAAAGTTGTGGTTTAGATGGATTATTCTTGTAGCCATGTGAAGACTGCTAAGTGGTCACAAGACCTTTGTTGTAGTGCTAAGGAGTGATAATATGGGTTTCAACTAAAATGGTGTCCCATGGGGATAGGCCTTTTCTTCACAAGCATTTTGAGAGCTCACAAATTTTCTTTCCTGCTACTTCAGAAAGAATTGTACTTCAGTTTGGCATGGAGATGCTTCAAGCAGAAACTGCTGCTTCTTCCTAGAATTTTGACTTTGACCTTCTAAACTAAGTTGTAGAAGTCTCTCTACATCAAGATTATAGCTCTTCTACTAAAGCACCTTGCATTCATTATCTTTTTTAATCTTCACAGGAACCCTGTGAGATATTTACCATTTTTACTCCATTTTAAAAATTAGGAAAGTGATGCCCAGAGTGGTTAAATAGTTTGCCTAATATTACTAGAAAGAGATGACATGATACTTTATGTGGAAAACCCAAAAGACTCCACCCCCAAATTACTAGAACTCATTCAGTAATATTACAGGATACAAAATCAATGCAAAGAAATTAATTGCTTTCCCCCAAATTCCAATTTGGGGAATTGCTATCCCCAAAGATAGTCCTATACACTAAAAATACAACTGTAGAAAGAGAAATTAGGGAATCAATTCCACTTACAATAGCACCAAAAACCTTAAAGTACCTTGGAATAAACCTAATGAAAGAGGTAAGGGATCTATACTCTAGAAACTACAGAACACTTGTGAAGGAAATTGAAAACACAAAAATATGGAAAAACATTCCATGCTCGTGGATTGGAAGAATAAACATGATTAAAATGTCTATGCTGCCCAGAGCAATCTATACTTTCAACGCCATCCTGAACAAAATACCAACAGCATTTTTCAAAGTACTGGAAGAAACAATCCTAAAATTTGTATGGAACCAGAAAAGACCCTGAATTGCTAAAGGAATGTTGAAAAAGAAAAACAAAGCTGGAGGCATCACATTGCCTGATTTCAAGCTATATTACAAGGCTATGATCACCAAGACAACATGGTACTGGCACAAAAACAGACACATAGATCAATGGAACAGAATAAAGAGCCCAGATATGGACCCTCAACTCTATGGTAAACTAATCTTTGACAAATCAGGAAAAAATACCTAATGGAAAAGTGTCTCTTCAATAAATTATGCTGGGAAAATTGGACATCTGTATACAGAAGAATGAAACTAGATCATCCTTTTACACCATGCACAAAGATAAACTCCAAATGGATGAAAGACCTCAATGTGAGACAGGAATCCATCAAAATCCTAGAGGAGAATATAGGCAGTAACATTTTTGACAATGGCCACAGCAACTTCTTTCAAAACATATCTCCAAATACAAGGGAAACAAAAGCAAAAATGAACTTTTGGGACTTCATCAAGATAAAAACTTCTGCACAGCAAAGGAAACAGTCAACAAAACAGAGAGACAACCCACAGAATGGAAGAAGATATTTGCAAATGACACTACCAATACAGGGCTGATATCCAAGATCTATAAGGAACTTCTCAAACTCAACACCCCAAAAACAGATAATCAAGTCAAAAATGGACAGAAGACAAGAACAGACGCTTCTCCAAAGAAGACATACAAATGGCTAACAGACACATGGAAAAATGCTGCACATCATTTGCCAATCAAAACCACATGGAGATATCACCTCAAACCAGTTAGAATGGCAAAAATTGACAAGATAAGAAGCAACAAATGTTGGAGTGGTTGTGGAGAAAGGGGAACCCTCTTACGCTGTTGGGAATGCAAATTGGTGCAGCCACTTTGGAAAACAGTGTGGCGATTCCTCAAAAAGTTAAAAATAGAGCTACCTTATGACCCAGCAATTGCAGATTTGTTTACCCCAAAGATACAGATGTGGTGAAAAGAAGGGCCATATGTACCCCAATGTTCATAGCAGCAATGTCCACAATAGCCAAACTGTGCAAGGAGTTGAGATACCCTTCAACAGACAAATAGATAAAAAAGATGTGGTCCGTATATACAATGGAATATTACTCAGCCATCAGAAAGGGTAAATACCCAACATTAGCATCAACATGGATGGAACTGGAGGAGATTATGCTAAGTGAAATAAGTCAAACAGAGGACAATTATCATATAGTTTCACTCATATGTGGAACATATTGAATAGCATGGAGGACATTAGGAGAAGGAATGGAAAAATGAAGGGGGGAGGGAATCAGAGGGGGAGATGAACTATGAGAGACCATGGACTCTGGGAATCAAACTGAGAGTTTTAGAGGGGGAGGTGGAGGGATGGGTGAGCCTGGTGATGGGTATTAAGGAGGGCAGGTATTGCATGGAGCACTGGGTATTATACACAAACAATGAATCATGGAGCACTATATCAAAAACTAATGATGTACTGGTGACTAACAACATAATAAAAAATTATTAAAAAAATATTGCTAGAAAGAGCCTAAACTATATTGTTTTAGTTAAGTCTGAATTACTATCCTGATACCATCTTGTCTCTCTCATGGCATAACAGCTAGTATTTACTAAGGAATTGCTATGTGCCAGGCACTGACTGTTCTAAGTCCTTTACATATTCTATCCCATTTAATCATTCATACAACCCTCTGAGGTAAATAATATTATTATTCTCATTTTATAGCTGAGGAAACTGAGATACAGAGAACTTAAGTAACTTGTTTAAGATGCTACATCTGGACAAGGTGATTAAGACCAGTTAACTCTGGAGCCATTGCCTTGTACTACCTCTAATGGGATGGCAATTATTTTGATTTCCAAAAGAATGGGGAGAAGGGAAAAAACTATGTTATAATTTAAAGCTCCTATTAAGTTTTATTAATATAATCCTAATCTCAATGTGTCAAAATATTGTGGAGAATTTAACTATAAGCCACAAGCAGTACCAGATTTGAATGGGTCTTGCTTGATTATTGATAACATACAATTTTGCTTCAATCTTTCCAAAATGACTTCTTAGCATGGCAGAGTAGTTACAGGAGAGTTGGCCAAGAGGTAGGAAGCCAGGATTCTAATCCTGGTTCTGCCATAAATGGTCTTTGAGTTCTTGGGTGGGTCAATTAATTTTCTTAGACTTCAGTTGTTCCATTTCAAAGATTCAAGAAATGAACTAGAGTACCTCCAGTGTCCCCACCCACCCTGTGATTCTCTCTTTGCCTTTTTTCCCCCCATTCCATCAGATACTGGATTCAAAATTTGACAGGAAATGTAAATAACAAAACACTGTAGAAATGCAACAAATTAATTTTAATATTTCCAAAGATGAGGACAAGTAAAAATTATAGAAGAACTAGGAATTATTTTTAATATTCTTTATACTAATATTATAAACATAACTCATATTTTAGTAATTTGCTTATACATGAAAAAATCTAAATCTATGACTCTGTAGCTAGCATTTTTATTAAAAAAATAAGGTTTAAATAAATTAAACAATATGTCTATGAAACAAGTACATAACTCAGAGTGGTAACACCTTGAAAAGAAATAAACTCTTGAAATAGTTTTAATATTTATCCTCTTGAAAGAAACAGATTTGGGAGAACATGAATAGACAAAAGAAAAGACTGATATACATAGGATTCTAGAAAACAGGCAATTCCTTCTATCCACCCCCCCCAAATAATTCTTTCTAAAAAAGCTATTTCTATATACAAATGTATTTGTAGATAAGATAAATGGACTAAGTTAAAATTGCTTTCATCTGTTTTAAAATGTACCTCTCTCCAAAGGAGTGGTTCCTAACCTAGAGGGTAGGGTGATACAGTTTTTTGTTTGTTTGTTTTCCTACTTCCCAAAGGGAGTTTTGCAGGAGCCTGATGGTATTTGTTCAATTCGTTTAAAAGATGATATAGATGTGCGCCTGGGAAAATTAGCCCATATTAACATTTCTTGGTTTTGCCCTTAACTGAAGGGCTTGATAATAATAGCTTAGAAATTCTGAGCTCTGTTAAGCCCCATATGAACTGAGCAGTTCAGCAGGATGAAACCTATTTCAGTACTCCATGTGACACAGGAGAGGTAAAGTGAAGCTAATGCCCCTACTTCCGTGGACTGGTTGGCATTGCTGAGAGCAGCCTCATCAGCCAGCCTCCAACATCCTCTTTTAGTGTCTCCTACCCTCACCCTTCTGATTCTACTTTCCTTAAGGAAGCCATTGTTGACTTTCTTACTAAATTTCAGCCAAGGTGCTAGGCATTGAGACTACAATTATGAAGATGCTGGCTCTGCTCTTGAGGGCTCAAGAGTCTAAAGAAAATGCTGTCTTTAGTACTCTGACCCATTCCCATCTCACTTCCTCCTTCTGGGCCGAAGTAACTGTATCTCTAAGAGCAAGGGACTGCCTGAGAGGATTTCTAAGAATATAGGTAGGAAAGCACCCACATGTCTGTAAGTTATGTAAGATGGAATAAAATTTATGGAACCAGACCTGGGTATAGAGGGTTCAGTGTTGAGTGGTGACAGGCTCCTGGCCCCAGCATTCTTAATTTCTGGCGCTCCTCCTCTGCCAAAAAATCAGGGATGAGGGGTCTAATGATCCGTAGCCCCCGGTGGTTAGCAGCCTGGGCACATGTACACACACGGACTTCTTGGATATATTGGTCCTTCAGGACAAGGGTAGGTCACCTGAAATGTCCATTGCTTTTTATTCTTTCATTTCACTGAAGGAGCAGTAGCTGGGCCCCAAGCCTCTCACAGTGCAGTCAGTGCTGTCACTGTCACACTTGCCACAGTGACATTCAGTGGCTACTGGATATGTATAGAGGGACTCAGCCTGGTTAGCACAGCCAGGCACTTTCACAGTCTCGTACATCAGCTCTTTGAAGGTACATGTTTTCTGGATGTTGGGCCTGGCTGGGTCTTTGTACACTAGATCCTGTGGAGTTTAAAAAGGAGAGAGTTAGGCTAAAATATTCCGGAAGTTTCTATTTAGCATAATCAAAACGAGATGGGAATTTAATACTGCTTGCTCTAGCATTTACCCATTAAAGCTCACTTAAGGAATTCCTAACCAAGAAAATATGATCTCATAAATGTCCTATATGCTATACTATATTTCTTGCTTCTGGAAATCTTACAGAATATATATAATTCCTTTTATTACTCCTTATGACTATATCAAATCTTAAATATTTCTCAAACTATAGAGAAACTTTAAATATCAACATAGAAAAATGATGAAATAGAGCTATAGCAGAAATTTTAAGTTGATTTTTGTACTTAGTTGAAAACTATGTTAATGACAACATAAACCATAAAACACTGAAGTTCAGTTTCTCACAAAATATTTCCAAATACATTGTCCCTGTGTGTTTATAAAAAGCCAAAAGATCTAAGAAGAAAGGGCAATGCTTAGCTTAATATGACTATGTGGTCACATGGAAAATTTTAAATATTCCACTGTCTTGTAAATATTTTCTCCCCTTAAATGCTGTATATATTTTGTAGGTCTATCAGTTTCAAGGTATACACAGTTTGCATATGAAAACTTTTAATCCAGGTAGGACAGGTCTGTTCCAATGGTTTCTAGTAAAATTATTTGCATCAAGGGAAGAAATTGGCATTGCTGTTTAATTTATTTCAATATCATGCTATCAGGTCTGTTGATCAAACTCATTTACCACATAATAAAATATATTTCATTAAAAAGTTGTTACTTTAGGGGTGCCTGGGTGGCTCAGTGGGTTAAGCTTCTGCCTTCGGCTCAGGTCGTGATCTCAGGGTCCTGGGATCGAGCCCCGCATCGGGCTCTCTGCTCGGCAGGGAGCCTGCTTCTCCCTGCCTGCCTCTCTGCCTACTTGTGATCTCTCTCTCTGTCCAATAAATAAATAAAATCTTAAAAAAATGTTGTTACTTTTAATTTCAGTTTATAGAATGAAATTTTGCATGGATAACCAGGTGTTATAGGAGAAATAAGTAAGGAAAACAAAGTAGAAACATTTCTTGGATTAATGCCAAGAACCTGTGTGAAAATAAGCTAGTGGTTTTATGCCTTGGTTTTCTCAATGGCATGAAGAAGTGAGTGGGTGCTCTGATTCCTTTTCTAGTAGTCTGCAAGTATATGGACTGTGTTCTGAGGCTGCTCGTTGCCATTTGTAATCAGGTGGGCAAATAAGACATTTTTTATATGTCTATTTGTGTTTTTATGTGGCTTGGAAAAATATATTTTGATACTATCTCTGTTGAAAAGATATGGCTTCAATTACAGAAAATGGCTTTTGGGGAAATTGGTAGGTCTTCTATTGTTAAGTATATGTATGTTTACAAATTTATCTCTCTATATGTAAAATCTATCCTAGCACTACTTTCTTTTTGGAAGTGCAGAGTTGGCATATTGCCAAGTTGATCAGATAAAATCTGATGCTTTGTTAGATTTACTCTAATCAAATCCAAGCCCAAACATCTAACTGATATCACAGTATTTAACTCCAATCATAACACAGACAGTATTGACTAAGGGACTCATGGCTATTACTTGGGAAAATTAAAATATCCATCAAATGGGAATTAATGAAGCCTGCCTTGGACAGACCCTTAGCACCTCACTTCCAGCAAAGCAGAGTTCCTACCCGGGTATAGCAGTAGCCGGCACACCATGTGGTATTGATGCTTATGCAGAAGCGACATTCCTCCTTTTCCACTGTGATGGTGATGTTGGTAAGCTCACAGCTCTTGCAGCAGATTGCTCTCCAGCAACAGAAAAGGAAGCAAAACTGGACTGACTTCATCCTGGGCTATAAAGCAAACAATTAAGGCTCATGAGAAAACAACCCCCCCACCCCCAAATTATAATTATCTAAGTTGACCAAAGCAAAAATAATTGATCTGCCTATCCTCCCTGTCACATTTTGTTTTCAGCAATTTTTTCTTCCTTTTTCCTTCCCTTACTTCTTTGTTGAACAAACATTCTTCTTATATTCCTTCTCCTTCATTTTTTTTGTCAAGTAGACCCATATTACAGATAAAAACTCCAATATAATAATTTAAGCAGTATTTAAAGATCAGACTATTTAAGTGATTAGCCTGAGGATGGTAATTGTGATAATCATATTTGTCCTTTCATTATCATTTTAAACACTATTTTTAAATAATTTTAAATAATTTAAGCAGTATTTAAAGATCAGACTATTTAAGTGATTAGCCTGAGGATGGTAATTGTGATAATCATATTTGTCCTTTCATTATCATTTTAAACACTATTTTTGTTTAAAAATAAAAAGGAAATTCTATACAATAAAATTGGTTCATCAGTTTTAGCATCTAATAAATAATATCATTTGCTTTTGTTCACCTTTGTTTAAAATAAGACTATTTCAAGAGGCCAAGTGAATTGGTCTATACAAAGTTCGGTTGCTTGCTAACAATGACTACAGTGTATTAACCATATTTAAGAAGCCAGGTTGACAAGTATAAATTGTCTACACAATAGTAGTTGAAAAAGGTCTAGATTTTTCTCCAGATCCTAAAAAACCTATAATTTCAAAAGTAACTGTCACCACTTGTTAACTGTAGATGCTAAGACTCACCTTTGGTCAGCTGTCTTATCTGGGGAGAGCTGTATACTGAGTCAAGTCTCAGTTCACCTTTTATACAAAATCATGTGCAACTAACACCTTGTGGATTTGTTGGGTATTAATAAGACCAATGTTAGCCTGAGGCTTGCTGTAAGTGAATCAGTGTTTAGGTAGACAGGGAGATCAAGCCCTTACTAAAGTAGTCAGGAAAAATAATGTTACCAGAGATGATGATTTTGTACAAATTAAATTTGATATAGTAGCACACCCACTCCTTTACCTTGTCAAATTAAATGTGACTCTAGGTTTTTCTTTTGTATCTTTAACTCAGGGAATTCAGAATCCTTTCCAAGTATTGCTTTAACCCCGTTGAGGGGGTGCATCAAAAAGATGTTTAATAAATTGTTCTGAGAGCTGCCTGAAAGCTGTAAGGGAAGAAACAAACAAATGGGAAGACTTTCATGATCTTTCTCTCATATCTAAAGTATAAACTGTATTTCTCTTTACCTCCCATATCCAGGTCCCCTAATCTCAAATATTATTCTTTGATGCTCTACTTGTAATTCTTTAAATGTTCTGCTGATTTATTTCTCCAGATCTTTGCATATGCAGTGTTTGTCCTGCCTGAAATATATTTGTTTCTTACCTGTGTTCTCCAACATTGCTCTAATCCCTAGAAAATTTCTGAACCTTCAACACTCACCTATGAGAATTTAGGATGGAAGATAGAGGTGAGCTTTAGTAACTACCTTCTGTTTGCAATCATTGGTATACCTCTGTTTCTCCCAATAGAGTATCAGCTCCTTGGAAACTGGAGTTGATTTGTTTAACAGATATTTATTATTTAAACAATGTGGCTGGAAAAGGAATAATGGTATTAATATTAGGATATTATATCAAAGATAAAATAGGAGTCAAATAATGTAGGTCCTTGGCTTTTGCTCTCTGTGACGAGGGCCAATTGTGGGATTTTGAGTAGAGGTGTGACATGATTTGATTTAGGTCTAAAAGGATCCCTTCAGCTGCTGTTTTGTTAATGTACAGGAAGAAAGGTAGAAACAGAAAGACCTATTAGATGCTATTGCAGCAACCCAGGTGAGAAACGATATTTGTTTAGACTATTGTGATGGCAATGGAAATAATGGGACATAAAATTGATTCTGGATATATGTTGAAAGTAGAGCCAACAGAATTTTCTGATGGAAGAATGTTGAGCATGAGAGAAAGAAGTTAAGAATGACTAAAGATTCTGGCCTGAGCAACTTGAAGGATAAACTTGTTATCAACTGAAATAGGAAGGCTGTCAATGTATTAAGTTTTGAGCAAAGATGAGGAGTTCCATATAGACATGCTGGACTTGAGATGTCTTTAAGACCTCTAAGTATAATGCTGAATCTAAATTTTGGGAGAAATAATATTGTTTGTATTAATATTGAAGGTATAAATTTGGGTGTTGTCGACATGAACTTAGAAAGAGATTACCAAGGAAGTAAGTGTAAATAGAGAAGATGGAAGGGCCAAGAGCCTGGTATACTCCAGCATTAAGAGGTCAAGGATAAGATGAAGGGTTTTTTCACTTCCTTCCTGAGAAGGGCCACTGAGGAAAGAGAGGAATAAAGAGACTGTGGTGTCCCAGAAGATAAAGGAGCATATCAAGGAGTGACAGCTGTGCTTAATGCTGCTGACTGGTTAAGATGAGGACTGTGGATTTTACAATATATGCGGCAAAGTGAAGGTCATTCATGTCCTTGGCTAGAGTGGTTTCTTTGGAGCGAGGGGAACAAAACCATGATTGGTATGTGTTTAAGTTATTGGTAAGAGAAAAAAAAAGTTGAATAGAGACAACTTTTTCTTGTATTTTTTATATAAAGATGACCAAATAAATGGGTGATTCGGTAAAGTAGAAGTAGGGCAAAGATAATTTTATTTTGATTTTTATGTTTTAAGATAGAAGGAATAACTGCATGTATATACAGTAATGCCAATGTTTGAATAGAGAGAGAAAATGACTATATTGGAAGAAGAGAGGAGAATTTCTGGAGGGTTCTTGGGTGGAGAGTTTATCCCAGTATCAGGCAGGAGGCAGAGCTTGTGTGTGGAGGTGCTGGTGGATGGTGCAAGGATGGTGGATGAATTGTTAAGGATTTGTAGAGAGAGGATAAAATTTCAGTAGTTGTCTAAGTCTGGGAGAGGGATTGAGTTGACAATGATGGATGTAGTATATTGCCTACTAGTTTTAAGGGCTCACTTGAGGTTTATGGTAAAAAAAGTTAACAGGAGACCACTTAGCATGGATGTGCATTTTTCTTTTTCCCAACTTAACAGCAGGGATTCAGGCTTATGGGTGACAAATAGTTGGATTTATCCAAGGTTATGATTTTATCAAACATGTGTGACAAAGATAAAACATAACAAAGTCCAGGATATTACGAGTATTAATTCAACATTTATGTAAGTGATATCTGGAATATAGAAATATTTTGAAATCCATTAGCAATGGATAAGTAAGTACATTATCAAGGTTATAGAATGAATAATTAAATTTCATATGATACACATTAAATGAAATATATTCGTGATTCCTGGAAAATTATAAATCCTTTCAATTTTCCTTTTTTTTTTTTAAAGATCTTATTTATTTATTTGACAGAGATCACAAGTAGACAGAGGAAAGCAGAGAGAGAGGAGGAAGCAGGCTCCCCGCTGAGCAGAGAGCCCGATGCGGGGCTCGATCCCAGGACCTGAGATCATGACCTGAGCCGAAGGCAGAGGCTTAACCCACTGAGCCACCCAGGTGCCCAAATCCTTTCAATTTTCTAAAAGAATGCTCAAAATATTTGATTAAACATTTATGAAAGGAACTCTATATTATCTATGTGTGTTCACAAAGTATATTTATGTAAATATATGTGAATGTAATATGTTTTAATGACTAACATATATACAGTTGTATTTGTTCCTTATATACTCACTTTGAGATATGAACAGCTTCTTTTTGTTGAGAACCTACTAGATCCCAAGCATTTAACTAAACACTAAATACGTGATCACATA
>PISX010021421.1:0-33611 GCA_004024625.1 Mellivora capensis
ACCCCCACCAAGGGCCACACCATAAATCACAATGTTAACATAGACTGGTTTGGTCCAGGGTCCACATTTCAAAATGTTCTCAGGGATGCTATCTCAAGGGCTTAGAAATTACCTCTGAGAAACACAACAAAAGCTAAATCTTTCTGTGGCATGCACAGAGTGTGAACAACCCAGCTGTGCTGAGTTAATCCTTTACTGCATAGGATCTCAGCATGAGAAGCCACGGGCTTGATCTGAGCCTCATGTAAATGACCCATACTTTTGGCAAAGCTTGGTTTTATATGTAAGTCCAAAAGAAATACTCATCATCTCTCTAGAACAAAAATGTCCCACAAAGATGTCCTAGTCAAGAAAAAGATGTATTTCTCTTGGCATTTCTCTCCCTGCAACTAAATAGCTCTGTGGTAAATTCCATAAGCCCTTCTATACAATAAATGTTTACTACGTATCTACTCACTGAGTATCTGGAAATAAAAATCAACAGTGTCTCTCTCCTCAGGGAAGTCACAGCCAAGTGTAGAGAAGTAAGCCAAGAAAAAATGTTTAAATATCATAAAGTAGGGGCTGTGGAAAGGATAAGCATAGAATATAATGACACACAAGAAAGGGGCCCCTAACTCAACTAGGGCAGGCAGAGAGCGCTGCTAACAGGAAGTGACACTGAATCGAAGTTCTAAGGACAAATGGAAGGAGAAGCAGAAAAACAAATTATTGTCAGAAATCAGTCCCTCCGCATCCACAGAGTTATGAGATAAAATGCAATGTGGGAAGATTGGAGAGGGTTAGTTTGGATGAGCAGGAGTCCTGAGGCCACATAAAGCATGAAGACCATGGAAACGTGTAGAAGAGTCAGGACCACACAATAATATTCAAGGCTGATCCACTCTCTCTGACTTACTAATCTTTTTAGCTATTTTTCCCCCTCAACAAAAAGTGAAAATTTGAGTAAAGATCAACACTGAAGTTTTAACTGAATAATCATTGAATGTGCTAACATTATTTAAGCAGTCTTTTACCTTTCTCTTAATATAGTCCAGGATTTTTATTCTGGGATTTTACATTTTGTGTTTGTATACACATAAATATAACAAAGCCTCAGTAGGCATTAGTTGGATTTATTTAACTAGTGATATAATTTCAATGAAATATGGAAGTTAAAGCTTAGGGGAGTAAAGCAATATTTAATAAAGCCATACCAGGGGTGCCTGGGTGGCTCAGTGGGTTCGGCCTCTGTCTTGGCTCAGGTCATGCATGATTCCAGGGTCCTGGGATCCAGCCCCGCATCCAGCTCTCTGCTCAGCAGGGAGCCTGCTTCCTCACCCCCTCTCTGCCTGACTCTCCGCCTACCTGTGATCTTTTTCTGTCAAATAAATAAACAAAAATCTTAAAAAAAAAAAAAAGCCATACCAAATGATTAGAGGGATCTGTGAAAAACAATGTCAGATGGAACTCTCATTTCCTAGCCCTTTTCTGCTGTTACAGCACCCTCATTATGAGCAAGATGAGTCTTTTTGTAGCACTTTGCAAACCCTGCATCCAAGAGGAGCACAGAAATACAGACATAATTAAACTTCATTCAGATCTTAATACTTGTGAATGCATTCTCAGCTATTTGCATCTTAGAAATGGCTAAATATGCCTCCTGGTGGCAAACTGCAGGTACATTTTAATTGTAGCTTCCACTTCACTGACATCATAGGGGTCAGGTCAATTTCAAAATTGCCCCTGCGGCATCAACTCTTCCAAGACTTTCCCATAACACTGTGGAAGGAAGGTTAGAACTCAGGGAACACATCAGACTAGGCATGAGGTAAATCACATGTCACTACTTTAAAGTGATGATCATTCTTGCAAATGAACCACAGAAGCATTAATAAGCATCCACTAATTTTAAAAAAAACTCTAAAAATATGGGATTCTTAAGAGGACTTTCATGAGGATATTCAGTAGTTACAAATATGAAATGCTGTTCCTTAGGTTTAATATCCATTTTATTTTCTTTTAAGAGGCTCAAAAGTTATACTATAAAATAGATTCTTTTAAATCTGCACAATAATTGGAGAGATGCTGACAATATTCTTGGCGTGATTAAAAAGGGACAGAGCAAGGGAAGCATTTCCCTTGTGCAACAAAACTGGAGAGGAGAGTACAAGCTTCCAGAATCACTCCTCCCTCATGTTCTCAAGTTCTACTTTTTGAAACCTGTTTCCCATTTTTGTTCTTACCTCATGTATTTGAGCCCGTTACAGTAAAAAATCCCAATTTAAACACTAAGTAAAGAGACATCTCCAAATCTGGTCCCACAAAAACACTGGAGGGTTCAAATTTATTTTCTTAGCAAAAAAAAAAAAAAAGTTAAATAACGTCTGTTGTAAGATTATGTTCTTCCCAAAATGAAGCTGAAATGATTTCCAGAATGTATTTTGAAAATTTTCTCAATGCCTCAACTTTAGATAACAATTAAAACAAGTTCATCAGTCTTGCATACTCTAGTCCAACTCCAGCAATAGCTCTGGAAGGATTTAAACATGATGACGAATATGTTTTAACTAATATGGATAATTCTCCTTATTAGTCTTTAAATGCATACGTGCTGTCAGCTGGATCCAGTGGCTGTTTGCCGTTTGTGAAAGCCAGGGATTAATAATAGACTGTTTGAAAGAACAGATTTATGCTCTGGCCTCGCTGGCAGAATAAAAAATGTTAAAGGCTGAATGTTGAATTCATTGCTAACAATTAATTCCCCTGGATAATGCATGTGTTACGGGTATGTTGTGAGTGCAAGCGGTCAACGTTCATATTAGTCTGAAATATCAGCCCTCTAAGTGATGTTAGAGCTTAACTCAAAACATCCACAATGTATACAGCTGACTGAGTAGGAGACAGAGCTGGTTAATGGAGATGGGAGCAATTCTTTGATAACAGTCACCTGGCTGTAATTAACAGGGAAAGTGAATGGAGAATGACTCCATTTGATCCCTTACCTGTCAAAAATTATTTCCTATCATTCCTATAAACTACCTCATCCTTAGAGTAAACAACAATAGATGATCTTTATGGGAAAACAATGGAGAACACAAGATTTAATACGAAAAATAACATAAAAACAATCAAGCTTCAATGAAAACTTCTCAAGGATGGTTTGCAGCAACATGAGCTAAATTATTTTGGATTTCTGTGACTCTCGGAAACAATAGTTATCGTGAATAATATTGATAGAAGGGTCATCACTGCATTCCTCCCACACAAACAAATGTCTGCATTCTTTGTCCATAATATAGCTGTGAGATGCTTTTATATCAGAGGACAGGAAATGAATGGAACTGCTATAACAATCTGTAGTCTCTGTCAGATTTTAAAACCTTAAGTGAAGAAATTACTGTCTAGAACAGGCTTTGGCAAACTGGGGCTCAGTCATCATATCTGTCCTGGTACCTGCTTTTTAAATAGCTTCATTAAAATGGAGCCACACTTGTTCATTTTGTGTTTTACCCATGGCTATTTTCATACTGCAAAGGCAACAGAGACTGAAAGGTCTCCAAAGCCTAAAATGTTTTGCTGTGGCCCTTTTCAGAGGAATTTTCTTGGCCCTGGGCTAGAACTTACAGATCACATGGAAATGTACCCACACATCAACCCAGCGCCCACTGACAGTTACAGGCCCAGTGAAATTGAGGCCCTAAACTTGAGTGATGCACTCTAGACTGGAAATCTCCATGGGGGCTCATCTTTCTAAGATGAGATCGTGCCATCTCCAGCATCACTGATGGCCTAGGGTGGTTCTGGCATCAGACAGGAGTGCCTGAGCTAGAGGAGACCCATGGTCCTTCCATCGTGGGCTTACATGCTTGTGGGAAGACATATATTCAGCACTTAATTATACACATAATTATTTACCTGTTTTAAAAATGGCACTTCAAGGGGCACCTGGGTGGCTCAGTTGGTTAAGCATTCAACTCTTGATTGCAGCTCAGGTCATGATCTCAGGGTTGTGTCTGGCTCCGCACCAGGTGTGGAGCTCACTTGGGGTTCTCTCCCTCCTTCTCCCTCTCCCCTTCTGCCCACCCTCTCATGCACGCATGTGCACACAGTCTCCAAAAAAAAATAAAATTAAATTAAAATTAAAATGTCATTTAAAGATGGATCATTGCACAATGGGTTGGAGATAGTGACAGGAATGAGGATGATGCCTTAAGGGCGTGTATGTAGGAGGTTCAGTGAACTGTGTGTTAGAGAAGATCCCTCTGTGAGGGCCTGAGACAGGAGTCTGGTCACTTCAAAGAAGAAAGGCCATGTTTAATGTGCAGTCCAAAAAAGAGACGTGGATTAGAAGGCACAGAGGTAGATCTAAACAACTCACTGTAAAAATGTACCCACTTAGTGGGGGCCCCAGATTTTGGCTCTAAGTGTTCACGGTAATGCCTCACTAGGCATCCTGGCTCAGACTACGAGAGGGCTCATCAGTCTGAAAAACTGCATGCCCAGAGGGAGAAATCAAGAAGTGACGACCGCTCACTTCTGAAGATGCACTTGCCAGCATCTTTAAGAGAATTCTTACAGAGGTGTTGAAGCAAAGGAAATGAGCACTGAAGGACAGCTGGCCTTTCTGATCCTCTTTGTGCTCTTGCTAACAATTCCTAGCAGAGGTCCCTTCACTGATTGCATGTGACCAGAAGCCCTTCAGAGTCTTTGCAGAAGAAAGTGGGCTTAAAATTCCCACAGCCATCTCCATAAATGCTGGAGGCTAGCTGCACAGAGAGGAATCTCCTTGCCTAGTTCACTTTCTAACCTTTAAGGGATATTCAGAAACAAAAACAGTGGTGCCTTGAATCAGATGTCTTTTTAGCACCCACCAGTTTTCCTCTTTCTACCCCCCACAGGTTAGCTGCCAGAAAGAGTTCATTGCAATAGCTGAACAGGTGAGTTCCTAAATACACTCAGAGACTCCTGGGAGGAACAGAGAATAAATAACTAGAGTAGGTCATTCAAGCAAAGACCATTATTTAATTGGTCTTAACTTCCAGGACAAGCAATTATCGCTGCTTGGATGGGAAACTTCCAAAAAGTGGTAGGATTATTCAGGCAATGATTGTTCAGGTCTATTTAGAGAAATTACATCCCTTTGTCATTCTCCGGGCACCAGAACCCTCCTTGCCTGGAATAGAGTTAGCCCAGGTTGTCTTCTTCAGGTGGGTGGGATGAGTCACCAGAAGCTGAGGCTTGATAACAGGATGGTGTCATTCTCCCTAACCTAAGACTGGGTGAACTATAGAACTATAGAAAACTATAGAAAAACAAGCAAAATGAACACTAATGAAGCAGAAATCATCAATTCATTCTGTTTGGCTGCATGGGGAATCAGATCAGAATCTGTTTTTCCTGTGTTGAAATGTGTCCTCTCCCAGCCTTGTTATTTACCCATCAAACTGCCAGAGGTTTCTCAGCAAACCCTTAGTCAACCTTAGTACTAAACATCCAGTTTCTCACATGCATCTTCTCCTTTCTCAAGCTCTGCATTTCCTCCCACCCTCCTTACTTCTCAACCCATCTCCTTCTACTCTCTTAAAAATTAGAGATCCTATTGTTTTTCTCCATCTATTCCATTTTTGGTGTATACTGAAATGCCAAAAACAGGTGACAATGAGTCACATCATTCAATGACCTATCACATGGTCTTTGAAAAAGGCACTAAATTTTTTGGCTTAGACATAAGCCATTTTTTAATCACCTCAATTTTGAGATGGCAGCTAGACCGCTGCCTAAATTTTCTCGTGGCAGATTTTCAGTCCACCTTCCTATTATTTCGCTGCATAATTGCCAAACCAGCCTGATCTCCTGACTGAGTCCAAGAAGCGGACTGGAGAGATAGTTGGTGCTCTGTGATATGGTTTGATGCAGCCTGTCATCTCTGACCCACTACTCCCACAGCGTGTCTGGGGCAATTGTATAGGTTTTAGAGGCTGATAGTTAAGATGTTGCTTAAGGCCAATTACTTACTGGTTCAAGTCTGACAATAAAGAAGTGAAGCAAGCTATTGCTTGAACTCTGAACAAAGAAAGTATGGGATTTGCAGCTACCATTTTTAAAATTGGTTGCCTTTCCAAGTGGGCCTAGGGAACAGAGGGTTAAAAATAACAAATATATACATTAACACATACAGAGACCAAAAATACTCACTTTATATATTTTTCTCTTATTATCTAATCAGTTTATATAATATAGACTAAAAAACAGAGCTGGGTTCCCTTTTCATATGATGTACCCGAGGATCAGAACAGCAGATGTTAATATGTGTGTATGTATATGTGTGGGTCTCTATGTGAATATATATGTACTTGCATGTGCTAAATGTCTGTGGCAGACCTTGCTGATTACTATCTTACCTATCCCCTTTCATTCAAGTAGGAAACCCAGTTCTAGAAGCTGTAAATGGTTATCCCTTCACACAGAGGCACAGACATAAAACATGCCCTTCAGGTCCCTCCATATTTATAATTCTTGGCTCTTTCATGCCTTCAGAAATAATTTCATGGAAACTACCATAGAATCTTTTTTAAAGCTGGTGGTGGGTCTCAAGAGGTCCTGGAATGCATGAATTTAAAATTTCCTGGCACTAATTTTCATATACCTGGAATAGCAATAGAATCTTTTGCTGACCACTTTCTCTTACAACCTACAAGCAAAAAGAACCTAAGAGAATTTAGCTGTCCTTCCTCAACTGTTTTATATCACACAGATTAAGCAAAAAATAAAAAGATATTAAATATTTATTAAATATTTTGACACATTCCTATGCTTACTTCTGAATTACAGTGTTACTTGAGAAAGGGGGGGGGGAAGGCACAAAGAGAAGAAAAGGAGAACAAAGGAAGTAAAAAGTGAAAGGAATCACAAAAATATTGAATAACATCAGACTGGAAGTAGGTCCAATAGGAGTCCAAAATTGTGAGAATCTGAAGTGAGAATAAAATCTGATTTGAGGTATTTCTGTCTTTTAAATAAATGTAAAGAGAGGATATGATCACAGTTGGTACCTTTATGAAAGTTACGAAGAGGATATAGATGTAGTCATTACATTCCAAGATACCACAACTGGGTAACAAGGCCTGAATATTACAAGATGTGTATCTGGGAAGATAAAAAAATGCCAAAACTGATCTACTCATGTTTAATAAAGATATTGAGTGACTAAAACATAGAATAGGCATTGTAACTACTTAGAAAATATAATAATCTATAGTGTCATGGTTTAGCTGGTGTCCTCTACCACATGGCGTAACCAATTTTTTGTTCTTTTCAGAATCATATGTTCTTGTTGAAATAAGTGAATTTTATTAAGCATTTTAAATATCTTCTTATTAAAATAACTGAAATTGGTCTTGTTACTTTAATTTCAGGCAAGCCCAAAGGGAGAATTTGCAAATTCCCATAGTTGGAGCAAATGCCTAAAAGACAAGACTTTTCTAATTGTACATATTTTGTTAGCAGAATGAAAACTCATCAGGGGGCGAAAAGTGCTAATATGGTTAAAATAAATCAAAGTCCTAAAAATTGTATAAGCAGAACATGACTTAATGAGAGAAGATGAATAAGAGGCTTTAATTTGATGTATTCTAAAAGGTGTAAGCCTCTTCCTTGAGATGATGAGCCTAAACAATGAACAGTGAAGCCCTGTTTCATGCTTCAGAGAATAGAGTATGATCTGTGTATTCACCGGTAAAGGCAGAAATGCCATCGTGGCCGCAGAAGAAAATTTGTAATAATATTTGAGAAATCTCTGTTGAAGTTATTTCTAGAGAAAGATACTTTATAAATCAATAAATAGGTCTGGCATATCATATTAGTGAGTGTGCAGTCCTAGAAAAATAATTCCACATCTTCTGACCTCTCAAAATATATTCAAACTACCAATTTTTCTTGTGCTTCTTGAAGGAAAAATTAAGAGTAATAAGTGTTAAAAATTCAAACGCATTTTTTTTCAGAGTCTACTGTATACTAAACACACTGAGGGACTTTGGAGGCCACAAACAAAAGTCACTGCTTTTACTCCCAAGAACATTACAATATACTGAGGAGACTTGGTGTTTAGATAAAGCATGATCAGTAAACACATTACTTATTGGAGTAGAGTCAAGGACAGGAAGGAAGAGAGCAGAGTAGATGGAGTTCCTAGCTAGATTTGGTAGAGGCAGGGAGTACTTCTCAAAGGAATGGAGTAGAAGCACAGTGTGGGAGCTTTTGAGAAGAAGTGAATAGAAATTTGCAAGTGGTATTATTATATACATACATTTCTAGCCACGTAAGTAGAAGGATATGGAAAGTGACTTTCTAGAACAAGTTGAAAATTGATTTTGAGGCCTGACATCAAATCTTGTTTAAAAGTGAAATGCCTGCTATATTCCCAAAAAATGACTGAAATGGACAAAATTCAAGTAAAACTTCTCAAAGGGAGAAACCTATCTCCTGCCCCCAAAATATACACATGTGTGTATTATATATGTACTATACCTACACACATATTTACGTGCTATAGTCTATGTATGTGTGAATGTGTTTGTATATATTATATGTAATATATATAACACACTACAATAGCATAATAGTTATTTTTGAAATCATAAATACAATAAATGATTTAATACCTATAAATTACAAAATGTGTATGTGGTAGAAATTTTTTAAAATAAACATATGACCAACCTGTTGTAAGAATTTGGATCCCTGATGGATCAACAGATATTAAGCAAATGCAATAGGGAGTCGAAATTTCTCTCCTTTCTCCACTCTCTAATGACACCAAGTCTAGAAGCTATTACAGACAGGCTTTAGGAAACTTTCCCAAATGGTTTATCCCTGACTTTCACAAACTTTCCCAGAAATTACAAAGGAAGGGAAGTTACCCTTTTCATTTTATGAGATTTATATGACTAAAATTTCAAAACTAGACAAGGACAGTACACAAAAGAAATATAAGTCAACCTCACAGCATCAAAAGCTTAGATACATTAAGTCATATTGGTAAATTGATTTCAACAATGCATAAAAATGTACACATCATGAATGTAAAACAGAAAATCCTAAATGTGCAGTTAACGCTAGCAGTTATAGAACTATAGAAAGTGCCCAGTGCAGTGGACAGAATCTCAGATTTTCAAAATCTTTGTAGGAAGGAAAGAGAAACACAAAATCGCAAATGAGTACTAAAACGTGTGATTCAAAGGGAATTTGTTCAGGAAAAGTATGCCAAAATGAGCTGAAGTCTCAAGAAAAGTGCTAACAAATATATATATATATTCCACGATGTGAAAGAGAAATAGAAAGTCATAATCCCAAGTGCTTAAGGAAAATGATAAAATGCTAGCAGCTGAAGAGAGAAGGTCCTCCTACTCAAATCCAATTTTAGTTCAGTCTTCCAGAGTCAGGAAGATAATTTATTTAATAGAAATGTATTGGCGGTCCCAAACAAGTGATAAAATAATCTATGATTTCTATTTAGCAAGTGAAGAATTGGGCCCTAACTGGATACGAAAGGGATGACACATGTGGTGTCGTAGTCTGAACAACAATGAAAATGAGGGAGAGCAAACTCCGAAAATGGGGGATTAAGCCAATGTTCCAAGTTTTCAAAAAGAGAAAAAAAGAAAAACAAGCTATTTGAGAAAATTACAGTGTGAGGGGTGAGAAACTATTCCAACAAAATTTTAAATAATCAGTCTAAGTGGATTTTTTAAAGTATATGATAATCCCTGTGATCCATCTGGGCTCAGCAACAGTACATAATAACAAAACTTTTTTTTTCTTTAAAGATTTATTTATTTATTGAGAGAGAATCTCCAGCAGACTCCTCACTGAGCACAGGGCCCATCTTAGAGCTCCATCCCAGCACCCCGAGACCATGACCTGAGCCGAAACCAAGAGTCAGATGCTTAACTGATTGAGCCACCCAGGTGCCCCAATAAGACTGTCTTATTCACATTTTAGATGAAAGTGCTAGGAGGCACTCAGGTAGTGGCAGATCCACTGTTAATATCAAGTGGGTAATTTTAAGAAGCCTATTTAGGGGTGCCTGGGTGGCTCAGTAGGTTAAAGCCTCTGCCTTCAGCTCAGGTCATGATCCCAGGGTCCTGGGATCAGGTCCTGGGATCGAGCCCCGTATTGGGCTCTCTGCTCAGCAGGGAGCCTGTTTCCCCCTCTCTCTGTCTCTGCCTGCCTCTCTGCCTACTTGTGATCTCTGTCTGTCAAATAAATAAATAAAAATCTTTTTTTTTTTTAAAAAAAAGAAGCCTATTTAATGGTGAGTAAGCTCTGTCGAAACCTGGAGAAGCTGCTGGAGGAAGACCATGTGGCTCTGTTTTAGGCTTTATAATGGTGCTTTGGGTTTGTTTTGTTTTATGGCTTTGTGGATTTTTTCCAATTTAAAAATATTGAAGACACAGTTACCAAATTTTCTTTTTTTTTTTAATTTATTTATTTGTCAGAGAGAGAGGGAGAGAGAGAGAGAGCGAGCACAGGCAGACAGAGTGGCAGGCAGAGGCAGATGGAGAAGCAGGCTCCCTGCTGAGCAAGGAGCCTGATGTGGGACTCGATCCCAGGACGCTGGGATCATGACCTGAGCCGAAGGCAGCTGCTCAACCAACTGAGCCACCCAGGCGTCCCTACCAAATTTTCTTAATTATAGTTGACACACAATGTTACAGTAGTTTCAGGTCTACCACCTAGTGATTCTGCAAGTAGCAAGTGTATACATTATACTGTGCTCACCACAATGTAGCTCCCATCTGTCACTATTCAGTGATATTATAGTACCATCCTATCAACCCCATAATTTATTCATTCCATAACTGGAAGTCTATACCTTTCACTCACCTTCTCCTATTTTGCCCACTTTCCCATCAGCTTCCCCTCTGGCAACTATTCATTTGTTCTCTGTATTTATAGGCTGATTCTGCTTTTTGGTTTTTTTGTTTGTTATTATTTTTTGTGGTTGTTTTTTTTAGATTCCACATATAAGTGAAATCATATGGTATTTTTCTTTGTCTGAATAATTTCACTTAGCATAATATACTGTAGGTCCATCCATGTTGTTGCAAATGGCAAGATCTCATTCTTTTAGTCAGTACTAAAGAGAGAAAATTAGAAAAGATTAGGAAAGGCCTCTCTTAGATTTCCAAGCATATGCTAGTGTAGGACACCTGCCCTATGCCTCACTGATCAAAATACAGGTTCAGCATAAGCCAGCAAAATAATGATGCTGCTGGCACTAACTCTAATGCAAGCTTCATGTGTGAAAAAAATGCTCTCATCACAGGGAACAAAGTCTTACTGCAAAAGGCAGAGCAGATCTAGTGGAGTGGGTTTAAACGTGGTAGTTCACATTAATAGGAACACTGAAGAAACAGATAACAGTTCATAATTTGCCATTCACAGTCCTTGTCAAGGAGCTGGTCCTCTGGAACCTACCCCATGATTCCAGCAGTGTGCCTCTCTAAATAGGTTTTGTGGGTTTCTCCACTATGACTTCGTCACATGTGTATTGCTATTCTCTGTTTATGGCTGTATTCATCTGCAGGATTGAGAGCAGAGTCCATATTCTATTCAAATTTACAGTAAGTCACATTTCAGTTCAACTTAAGCCAGAACTTTGGAGCAATTAGAATTCTTCAATGGAGTGGAATTTTGAGATAAAGTGCTCATAATCCAGAAGCTCTTGAGAGGGCTTTCCATCAGGTGGAATTTGTAGAGAAGGAGAGATTGATAAATTGATCATAATGTTTTCTTTCAATGCCAATATTCAGTGGCTTCCTTTCTGGTGGCTTGCCCTTCTTTTCTGTAGTATTTATGATGCCCTGTTCCCTTCCCACCACCTAAACAATTGCTCTGGGCTGGGAGACTGTAGAGAAAAGGCCCACCCTGGTAGCTCAAAGATTACCTCATTTACTTCAATAGAACCCCCACTATGGGGACAGAACTTCTAATTAGACACTCAACTATTTCTTTTTAAAGATTTGTTTGTTTGTTTGTTTTTGAGAGAGAGAGAGAGCACGCACACACTGGGTATGGGGCAGAGGGAAAGGCAGACTTCCCAGTGAGCAAGGAACCCAGTGTGGGGCCTGATCTCAGGACCCTGAGATCATGACCTGAGCCAAAGGCAGACATTTAACTGACTGAGCCACCCATGTGCCCAAGGCTCAATGATTTTTTTTTTCCAGTTTTCCCAGCACCATTTATTGAAGAGCCTGTCTCTTTCCCCTTGTATATTCTTTTTAAAAATTAAGCTAATTTTATTTTTTTCAGTGTTCCAAAATTTGTTGTTTATGCACCACACCCAGTGCTCCATGCAATACATGCCCTCCTTAATACCCACCACCAGGCTCACCCAATACCCAACCCCTCTCCCCTCCAAAACCCTCAGTTTGTTTCTCAGAGTCCACAGTCTCTCATGATTTGTCTCCCCCTCCGATTTCCCCCAACTCACTTCTCCTCTCCATCTCCCAATGTCCTCCATGTTATTCCTTATGCTCCACAAGCAAGTGAAACCATATGATAATTGATTCTCTCTGCTTGACTTATTTCACTCTGCATAATCTCTTTCAGCCCCATCCATATTGATACAAAAGTTGGGTATTCATCCTTTCTGATGGAGGCATAATAGTCCATTGTATATATGTACCATATCTTCTTCAAGATTAAAAGTTTCTTCATTAAGCGGCTGCCTTTGGCTCAGGTCATGATCCCAGGGTCCTGGGATTGAGCCCCGCATCTGGCACCCTGCTCAGAGGGAAGCCTGCTTCTCCCTCACCTACTCCTGCTGCTTCTGTTCCATTTCTCACTGTGTCTCTGTCAAATAAATAAATAAAATCTTTAAAAAAAAGTTTCTGCACAGCAAAGGAAACAGTCAACAAAATAAAGAGGCAACCCACAGAATGGGAGAAGATATTCACAAATGACACTACAGACAAAGAGCCAATATGCAAGGTCTATAAAGAACTCTTCAAACTCAACACATAAAACAGATAATCACATCAAAAAATGGGGAGAAAACATGAACAGACATTTCTTCAAAGAAGAAATACAAATGGCTAACAGACACATGAAAAAATGTTCATCATCATTAGCCATTAGGGAGATTCAAATCAAAACCACATTGAGATAACACCTTACACCAGTTAGAATGGCCAAAACCAACAAGGCAGTAAACAACAATTGTTGGAGAGGCTGTGGAGAAAGGGTAACTGTCTTATGCTGTTGGTGGGAGTGCAGGTTGGTGTAGCCACTTTGGAAGACAGTGTGGAGATTCCTTAAGAAATTAAAAATAGAGGGGCACCTGGGTGGCTCAGTGGGTTAAGGCCTCTGCTTTCGGCTCGGGTCATGATCCCAGGGTCCTGGGATCGAGCCCCACATCGGGCTCTCTGCTCTGCGGAGAGCCTGCTTCCTCCTCTCTCTCCCTGCCTGCCTCTCTTGCCTACTTGTAATCTCTGTCTGTCAAATAAATAAATAAATAAATAAAATAAAATAAATTAAAAATAGAGCTACCCTATGACCCTGCAATTGCACTGCTGGGTATTTACCCCAAAGATACAGATGTAGTGAAAAGAAGGGCCATCTCTACCCCAATGTTCATAGCAGCAATGGGCATAGTCGCCAAACTGTGGAAAGGACTAAGATGCCCTTCAACAGATGAATGGATAAACAAGGCTCAATGATTTTTAAAAAGTGGAGAGAACAGCTGAAAATGGTACAGATTTAGAAGACCATGTTTAATGTTTACCTCAACTTGCTATATGACCTTTGGTAACACATTTAGCTTCTGTGAATCTAATAATGAATTGCCATAAACCTCCATTAAGATCCTGATTGGGAGAGAATCTGTGTCATATAAGTAACATTATTCGTATGATTCTCAGTGTTACTCTGTCTTCATTGCTCTCAGTGTATGTGGACTGGAGTCTTTCTGTGACACAGGATGTGCTTGGGGGTAATGGCTACATCTAATCCCAGCTTCCCTTACTGCATCTCATACAAGTCATTTCCCTCTCCTAGCAGAACATAAGACAAAGTTTACATTATTGAATACACAGATTCTAAAGGTCCTTACTCTTTGTGTCACAGAAAACTGTACATTTCTATTAAAGATCACTCTGACCTCTCTACATTCAGTGAGGGGACTTGGTAGCACATCGAGGAAGCCTGGGTCTGTATATCATCCCTAATTGCCTTGTCAAAATAGGGACAGGTACCCAAGTGCTAGAGACTGCAGTGTCTTTGGAGATTGTCCAGAACCTTGACAACTTATCGTACTTCTTACAAGTGCCAGGACTAGCCACATCATTAGTGGGACCCAGTGCAAAATGCAAACACGGGGTCCCTTGTTCAATGATTACTAAGAATCTCCGAATGATGGCCATAAAGAAGTCAACCAAACATCGTACTTTTCTGAGCATGGGACCCAGTGCAACTATACCAGTCACACACCCATAAAGTCAGTCCTGCCACGTGTCAATGCCGTAATTAAGGTCGACTAGTTGCAAGCCTCTATCCAAGGCAAATGAGCATTTTTTACCAATCATGTAACATTTGAATTAATTTAGAGAGAAGTTTCTGAATAGACAGTCTTTAAAGAACTTCACACACAAATCAAAATACAGTTATAGCTAAGAGAAATTCTGCTTGAACTCTCTCTTAAGGCAAAATTGAGTATCTTCATTCTCCCTGTCAGTTGTAGACCTGAACCCAGAAAGGGTGTTAACTACGGTAAGAGGTTTTGATATTATTCTATTAAGTGGGAACTTTTAGGCAAAAATAAATAAATAAATAAATAAGCCTTTTCCCCTTCACTTAGAGCAAATAAAATTTGCTTTATTCTAATATCATAATTTCTAACACATTCAGATGGGCTAAAAATATAACAGAAATATTTTGAAACATCACAATTAATTGAAGCCTGTCACAATATTAACTTGCATAATAAATCTATTAGATGAATTTTAGCCAAGTAAATAGACTTCCGTGGTAATAATTTTTTAAATTTTGAGAAATATGCTCATTCTCTCTTAGTTGCTGTACAGATTTACTTGTTTGTTTATAGGTCAATTCCCACCACCACCAAAAAATTCAGCCAACTAGAGGATGAGTCATAACTCTTCAAATACTAGGAAATGATTAGTGACATCTATTGTTGTTGACTGGAGACATCTGTGAACTTTAGATAAATTTCTACTTCCCTTCTAACACTTTATGTTCAAAAGTAACAGCTGTTGTCTCTGCAGCTTCTCACTTTCATTTCTGAAATAAAACACAAGACTTTTAAGCTAAAATAACTTCTGCTAACCAGTTTCAAACTGTCTTTACAGACAGTGTTCTAACATATTTTTGGAATCAGATTTATTGTTTGTGTGTTCAGAGATTAATTAATGTAGCTAGCATTCACTTATTCATTCTGGGCTCTGTTGGTACCCAGCCCTTTAGACATTTGAAAATGCAGGATGTGACTTCACAGAAGTCTTCACCAGTCTGGCTTCATTATCTAAAGCCCAGACACTTAGTATCTGTACATCCATGGTGATTGGAACAAATATGAAGATTCTAAATAATACCTCAGGCAGCTTGGCTTCAGAGAAAGAAAGAGCCTTTGAAAAATCTAAAATCTGCCTGTGATGGGGCTTTGCCCTAAGCAAAGCTAATAAGTCAACAAAACATTCTGTTACCCCCTATGAGCCCTCTCTTTCCCATTCATTTTCCCTTTTTCTTGCACCAGACTCCCAGAATCTTGACGTTTTTAGTGCCTTCCCAGCCCCCTTGTGGTTCCCTTAATGTAACTGCCCATTTTCTAAAGAGCTTCTCTTTCTGACTCCTGCATCCCCAACAATATCTGCACTACCTCCCTTCCCTTAAAGCCCAGCTATTTACTTACATTAATAAACAGATAAGTTATTGTAAGTTTAGAATTTAAGCCTTCTGCAAGTTTGTGTTCTGCTTCTTTGCTATGTTGAAGCCCTAATCCCCAATATAGTGGTATTTGGAGATGGGGCTTTGGGGGGATAATTATATAGGGTTAGATTAGGTCATGAGAGTGGAGGATTCATGCACTTATAAAAAGAAGCTTCAATTACCTTGCATGCAACTACATTATAATTAAAGCTTCTAAAAATGACATGGTATGGGGCACCATGATAGACCAATGGAGGCATTAGGAAATAAAGGTCTTTGAAAACTACTTCAGTTAAAGGCAGAGAACAGCAAAGGCTTATTTTCTTCTTGCTCTGTATTTTTAAATGCTATTTCTTAGAAAAAAGACTTCTTCAAACATACTAAAAAGTCTTATGTGTGTATATATATATGTAATTATATGCACATATATGCATATATGTATATATATGCATATATGTGCATATAATTACATATATATTGTGGATATCCTAGCTTTCTCAGGCCATCTCATCCATGTTTTTTTCTCCAGTCAGTCTACCTAACATAGATTTTTGTTAGGAACTAATTTTTTCTTCTCTTGGACTTTCCTTTACCTTGGAAACAAGTTTTCTCCTTTAATGATATGATTTTAAAACTTTTCCTCATGTTTCATAAAATATGAAAAAAAAATCATATTCTCCACTTCCCTGATAAGAATGCATGTGGGTTAAATTTTTATTACTCTTTTTAAAAGGTGGGTTTGTATTTTCTGAAGCAGTAGACTAGCTGTGGCTGCTGCCGCCACCCCTACCCCCATCCCCCAGCCCCACTCCCCACCCCCAATGCCTCAAAGGGCCCAGGAAGCAGAGAAGGCTAAATTGAGCATTTGACTTCACCTATCTTTATCAGCAAATGTTAGGAAATACTGAATCACGACTTTTCTCAGTTTATGTCTTGTTCTGCTAATGACAGTTTCTTACCTGTAGCACATATTGCCATGGGTATTTTAGGTAAATGTCCTTTTTTCCTGGCCATACAAAAGAGATTTTCGTACTGTATGCTAAGGCCATTGTTGCTGGGCTTCCTTCCGTCTTCCTCTCTTCCTTCTGTTCTGGGATTCCACAGTGAGTGGAAAATCCATGAAGGCATGAGAGTCACTGCTACTCCACCCAAAGTCACCTGAGCTACAGAGGGTCCAGCCTGGTGGTACCCTATTAGAGAGGCCTTTCTCATCTTGGCAGATACTGGGATCCAACTCCTTGCCATGAAATACCTCATTCTTTTGTTTTAAATATTCACTGAGCAGCTTCCACATGGAAATTATGAATACAGAGATTCATATAATACATTATCATTGCTTCAAAAAATTTAGCATATCTTCCACGGTATCTTGTGGTGACAATGATACATGTACTAAAGACTTTGCCAAACTTCATCTGTGTTTTCTCCCACCAAATCTACCAGAAAAGTTCCAAGGTTAGGGGCACCTGGCTTGCTCAGTTGGTAAAGCATGCAACTCTGGATCTTAGGGTCATGGGTTTGAGCCCCACTTACAAAAAAGAAAAGTTCCATGGTTAGAGTTTTACCTAGTGAAGCTTCATATGCTGACTTTTAAAGGAAGGGCCTAAATAATCTATAAAATGTTGGAAGTTGAGGTGAACATAATGGGAAAAAAAACTCCTGGATGTCTATAAATAATTGTAGATTTTTAAAATAATGTGTATATGGCTTGATTTGCAACATGTTCTGCAAAAACACAAACCTGCAGCATCCCTTAAAAAAGAAAAATAACTAGAACAGCTTGCAACTCTGTAGTCAACAGAGACTAACTACAAAGACTAGTGTACTTTTAAGCCAATGGATGATTCCTGAAAAGCATTGCAGATGTCAATAGTGTAAGTGAATGATTCCCCTGAATTTTTCTTAAATATCCATGGTAGGAAAAAATGAGGTGATCACAAATTGTTGAGTTGTTTCTAAGAACTTCTCATTGTCATGCATCTAATGGTGGGGTCTTTTGTTGTTAAATCAGTATTGCCTTGAAATAATGTACATTTTGATATTCTCACAACACAGTGGGCCTAACACAGACCTAGCTGATGTATTATATGAGGGACCAGGAAAATTTCAGCCTAAAAATATTTCCCTTGCTAATTCTGCAAATTGCTCAGTTAGTAATTTGCTCGCCTTGTTCACTGCCCGTTCTCATTTTTTTTATGTTAATTTTTTTAATTAACATATAATGTATTATTTGCCTCAGGGGTACAGGCCTGTGAATTGTCAGGCTTACACACTTCACAGCACTCACCATAGGACATACCCTCCCTAGTGTCCATAATCCAACCACACTCTCCTTACCCGCCTCCCCTCGGCAACCCTCAGTTTGTTTTGTGAGATTAAGAGTCTCTTATGCTTTGTCTCCCTCCTGATCCCATCTTGTTTCATTTATTCTTTTCCTACCCCCCGAACCCCCCCCCATTGCATCTCCACTTCCTCATATCAGGGAGATCATATGACAGCTGTATTTCTCCAATTGACTTATTTCACTAAGCATAATACCCTCTAGTTCCATCCACATCATCGCAAATGGCAAGTTTCATTTCTTTTGATAGCTGCATAGTATTCCATTGTGTGTGTGTGTGTGTGTGTGTGTGTGTGTGTGTGTATGCCAAATCTTCTTTATCCATTCATCTGTTAATGGACATCTAGGTTCTTTCCAGGGTTTGGCTGTTGTGGAAATTGCTGCTATAAACATTGGGGTGCAAGTGCCTCTTTGGATCACTATATTTGTATCTTTAGGGTAAATACCCAGTAGTGTGATTGCTGGGTCATAGGGTAGTTCTATTTTCAACTTTTTGAGGAACCTCCATGCTGTTTTCCAGAGTGGCTGCACCAGCCTGCATTACCACCAACAGTGTAGGAGGGTTCCCCTTTCTCTGCATCCTCTCCAACACCTGTTGTTTCCTGACTTGTTAATTTTAGCCATTCTGACTGGTGTGAGGTGGTATCTCATTGTGGTTTTGATTTGTATTTCCCTGATGCTGAGTGAGGTGGAGTACTTTTTCACATGTATGTTGGCCATCTGGATGTCTTCTTTGCAGAAATGTCTGTTCATGTCCTCTGCCCTTTTCTTGATTGGGTTATTTGTTCTTTGGGTGTTGAGTTTGAGAAGTTCTTTATAGATTTTAGATACTAGCCCTTTATCTGATATGTCCTTTGCAAATATCTTCTCCCATTCTGTCAGTTGTCTTTTGGTTTTGTTGACTGTTTCCTTTGCTGTGCAAAAGCTTTGATCTTGATGAAGTCCCAGTAGTTCATTTTTGCCCTTGCTTCTCTTGCCTTTGGCGATGTTTCTAGGAAGAAGTTGCTGTGGCTAAGGTTGAAGAGGTTGCTGCCTGTGTTTTCCTCATGGATTTTGATAGATTCCTGTCTCACATTGAGGTCTTTCACCCATTTTTAGTCTATTTTTCTGTGTGGTATAAGGAAATGGTCCAGTTTCATTTTTCTGCATGTGGCTGTCCAATTTTCCCAACACCATTTGTTGAAGAGAATGTCTTTTTTCCATAGGACATTCTTTCCTGCTTTGTCAAAGATTAGTTGACCATAGAATTGAGGGTCTATTTCTGGGTTCTCTATTCTGTTCCATTGATCTGTGTGTCTGTTTTTGTGCCAGTACCATACTGCCTTGATAATGACAGCTTTGTAATAGAGCTTGAAGTCTGGAATTGTGATGCAACCAACTTTGGCTTTCTTTTTCAACATTCCTCTGGCTATTGGAGGTCTTTTCTGGTTCCATTTAAATTTTAGGATTATTTGTTCCATTTCTTCTAAAAAATGATGATATTTTGGTAGGGATTATGTGAAATGTGTACATTGCTTTAGGTAGCATAGACATTTCCACAATATTTGTTCTTTCAATTCATGAGCAAGGAACATTTTTCCATTTCTTTGTGTCTTCCTCAGTTTCTTTCATGAGTACTTTATATAGTTTTCTGAGTATAGATTTTTAGCCTCTTTGGTTAGGTTTATTCCTAGATATCTTATGATTTTGGGTGCAGTTGTAAATGGGATCAACTCCTTAATTTCTCTTTCTTCTGTCTTGCTGTTGGTATAGAAATACAACTGATTTCTGTGCATTGATTTTATATCCTGATGCTTTACTGAATTCCTGTATGAGTTCTAGCAGTTTTGGAATGGAATCTTTTGGGTTTTCCACATAAAGTATCATATCATCTGCAAAGAGTGAGAATTTGTCTTCTTTGCTGATTCAGATGCCTTTCATTTCTTTTTGTTGTCTGATTGCCGAGGCTAGGACTTCTAGTACTATGTTGAATAGCAGTGGTGATAGTGGATACCCTGCCAGGTTCCTGACTTTAGGGAAAAAGCTCTCAGTTTTTCCCCATTGAGAATGATATTCACTGTGGGTTTTTCATAGATGGCTTTAATGATATCGAGGTATGTGCCCTCTATCCCTACAGTGTGAAGAGTTTGTTCAAGAAAGGATGATATACTTTGTCAAATGCTTTTCAGCATCTATTGAGAGTATCATATGTATCACATTGATTGATTTGCAGATGTTGAACCAAACTTGCAGCCCTAGAATAAATGTGACTTGGTAATGGTAAGTAATCCTTTTAATGTACTGTTGAATCCTATTGGCTAATATTTTGATGAGAATTTTCGCATCTGTGTTCATCAAGAATATTGGTCTGTAATCCTCCTCTTCGATGGGGTCTTTGTCTGGTTTTGGGATCAAGGTAATGCTGACCTCATAAAATGAGTTTGGCAGTTTTCCTTCCATTTCTATTTTTTGGAACAGTTTCAGGAGAATAGGAATGAATTCTTCTTTAAATATTTGGTAGAATTCCCCTGGGAAGCCATCTGGCCCTTGGCACTTGTTTATTGGGAGATTTTTGATGACTGCTTCAATCTCCTTACTGGTTATGGGTCTGTTCAGGTTTTCTATTTCTTCCTGGTTCAATTTTGGTAGTTTATACTCTCTAGGAATGCATCAATTTCTTCCAGATTGTCAAATTTGCTGGTTTGTAGTTGCTCATAATATGTTCTTATAATTGTTTGCATTTCTTTGCTGTTGGTTGTGATCCTCTTTTATTCATGATTTTATTTGGGTCCTTTCTCTTTTCTTTTTGATAAGTCTGGCCAGGGGTTTATCAATCTTATGAATTCTTTCAAAGAACCAGCTCCTAGTTCCATTGATTTGTTCTACTGTTTTTTGTTTATTTGTTTGTTTTTGGTTTCTATTTCATTGATTTCTGCTCTGATCTTTATTATTTCTCTTCTCCTGCTGGGTTTAGGCTTTCTTTGCTGTTCTTTCTCCAGCTCCTTTTGCTGTAGGGTTAGGTTGTATACTTGAGACCTTTCTTATTTCTTGAGAAATGCTTGTATCGCTATATACTTTCCTCTCAGGATTGCCTTTGCCGTGTCCCAAAGACTTTGAACAGTTGTGTTTTCATTAACATTTGTTTCCATGAATTTTTTCAATTATTCTTTAAGTTCCTGGTTGACCCACTCATTCTTCAGTAGGATGCTCTTTAGCCTCCATGTATTTGAGTTCTTCCCAACGTTCATCTTGTGATTGAGTTCTAGCTTCAGAGCATTGTGGTCTGAAAATATGCAGGGAATGATCCCAGTCTTTTGGTACCACTTGAGACCTGATTTGTGACCCAGGATGTGATCTATTCTGGAGAATGTTCCATGTGCACTAGAGAAGAATGTGTATTTTGTTGCTTTGGGATGCAATGTTCTGAATATATCTATGATGTCCATCCTGTCCAGTGTGTCATTTAAGGCCTTTATTTCCTTGTTGATCTTCTGCTTGGATGTTCTGTCCACTTCAGTGAGGGGGGTGTTAAAATCCCCTACTATTATTGTATTGTTGTCAATGGGTTTCTTTGATTTTGTTATTAATTGGTTTATATAGTTGGCTGCTCCCATGTTAGGGTCATAGATATTTGAAATTGTTAGATCTTCTTGTTGGACAGACCCTTTGAGTATGATATAGTGTCCTTCCTCATCTCTTATTACAGTCTTTGGCTTAAAATCTAATTGATCTGTTATAAGGATTGCCACCCCAGCTTTCTTTTGATGTCCATTAGCATGGTAAATTGTTTTCTGCCCCCTTACTTTAAATCTGGAGGTGTCTTTGGGTCTAAAATGAGTTTCTCGTAGATAGCATATTGATGGGTTTGTTTGTTTGTTTGTTTGTTTATCCATTCTGATACCTTCTGTCTTTTGATTGGGGCATTTAGCCCATTTACATTCAGGGTAACTATTGAAAGATATGAAATTAGTGACATTCTTGCCTGTAAGGTGACTCTTACTGTATATTGTCTCTCTTCCTTTCTGGTCTACTACTTTTAGGCTCTCTCTTTGCTTAGAGGACCCCTTTCAATATTTCCTATAGGGCTGGTTTGGTGTTTACAAACTCTTTTAGTTTTTGTTTATCCTGGAAGTTTTTTTTAATTTCTCCCTCTATTTTCAATTGTAGCCTAGCTAGATAACACTATTCTTGGCTGCATGTTTTTCTCATTTAGTGCTCTGAATATATCATGTCAGTTCTTTCTGGCCTGCCAGGTCTCTGTGGATAAGTCTACTGCCAGTGTAATATTTCTACCATTGTATATTACAGACTTCTTTCCTGAGTTGCTTTCAAGATTTTCTCTTTGTCACTAAGACTTGTAAGTTTTACTATTAGATGACGTGGTGTGGACCTTTTTTTTTTTTTATTGATTTTGAGGGGGCTTCTCTGTGCCTCCTGGATTTTGATGCTTGTTCCCTTTGCCATATTAGGGAAATTCTCTAGTATAATTCACTCCAGGGTACCTTCTGCCCCCCCCTTCTTCTTCTTCTGGAATCCCAATTATTCTAATATTGTTTTGTCTTATGGTATCAGTTATCTCTTGAATTCTCCCCTTGTGGTCCAGCAGTTGTTTGTCTCTTTTGCTCAGCTTCTTTATTCTCCATCATTTGGTCTTCTATCTCACTAATTCTCTCTTCTGCCTCATTTATCCTAGCAGTAAGAGCCTCCATTTTTTATTGCACCTCATTAATAGCTTTTTTAAAGTTTCAGCTTGGGTGACGCCTGGGTGGCTCAGTGCGTTAAGCCTCTGCCTTCAGCTCAGGTCATGATCTCAAGGTCCTGGGATCGAGCCCCATGTCAGGCTCTCTGCTCAGCAGGGAGCCTGCTCCCCCACCTCTCTGCCTGCCTCTCTACCTACTTGCGATCTCTCTGTCAAATAAATAAAATCTTCTTTTAAAAAATTTCAGCTTGGTTAGATTTTAGTTCTTTTATTTCTCCAGAAAGGGATTTTATTTCTCCAGACAGGGTTTCTCTAATATCTTCCATGCCTTTTTTGAGCCCAGCTAGCACCTTGGGAAATGTCATTCTGAACTCTAGATCTGACATTTTACCAATGTCCATATTGATTAGGTCCCTAGCCTTCAGTACTGCCTCTTTTTCTTTTTCTTTTTCTTTTTTTTTTTTTTTGTTGTTGTGGTGAGTTTTTCTGCCTTGTCATTTTATCCAGATAAGAATATATGAATGATAGAATAAAATACTCAGAGGGGGGCAAAGACCCCAGAAAAATGTATGCTAACCAAATCAGAAGAGACCCAAATCAGGGGGAGAAGAAAGAGGGTAAAAAGAAATTTTTAAAAGGTTAAAAAAATTAAAAATACACACACACATATCACACATATATATAAACATATATATGTTTATATATATATATATACACACACACATATCACACATATATATAAATATATGATTTATATTTTTATATAAAATTTATATTATAAATATATATTTATATATATGTGTGATATGTGTGTGTGTATATATATATATATAATACTGGTGAATAGAACAGAGCCACCCACTTGATTTTGGGTGTACTTTGGTCTGTTAGAATAAACTACCTCCCAAAATTTTAAAGAATGAAAAACATATATATACAAAAATAAGGGTGAACATGATGAAGGGATGGGATATGACAGTAAAGATGAAAATTTTAAAAAAAATTCTAAAAAAGGAATTGATAAGTTGGTTGGAAAAAGAAAGAAAAAGAAAGTGGAGGGAATTTGCTCAGGCTGGAGACTAGAACAAAGCCCTGTGCTAGATTTAGGTTGTATTTTGATCTACTTGAAGAAATTGCATCCCAAAATTTTTTAGAAGGAAAAACCCTATATGTATACAAAAAATAAAGTTAGATACAATGAAGGATAAAATTTGACTATAATAATAAAGGTTTAAAAGGGTTTTTTTTTTAGAAATGTATTGTTAAGTTAAACTAGTTAAAAAAATGTTAAAAGAGGAAAGAGGAAAAGTTAAAAAATTTAGAATAAAAAAATAAAATCAAGAAAATTTAACTTTGCAAGACTAAAGAATCATGGGGAGAAGCCATGAATTCCATGCTTTGCTTTACCCTCCTCTGGAATTCCGCTGTTCTCCTTGATCAGTGAGCTTGGTCTTGGCTGGATGTTCTTGCTGATCCTCTGGGAGAGGGGCCTGTTTCAGTGATTCTCAAATGTCTTTGCCTGAGGCAGAACTGGGCCACCCTTGCCAGGGGCTGGGCTAAGTAATCTGTTCAGGTTTGCATTGGGGGAGCTTTTGTTCTCTGACCACTTTCCATAGAGCTCTGGAAGGGGGAAATGAAAATGACGTTCTCCTAATCTCTGGTTCAGAGGAGCCTAGAGCTTGAGGCCCCACTCCTCAGTGCACCCTCAGAGAAAAGCTGTCAGTCACTCCTGTCTCCCTGGTCTCCGGCCATGCTTTGAGCTCACCCAGCCTGTGACCAAGCATTTCTGTCTCTGGCACACAGCCCAGTTTGGAGTCTCCAAACCTAGCAATTCCTGTCATGTACTCTTCCAGTGGAGGAAGGTGGGTCTCCCCGCATGTGCCACTTGTGGGGTCCCTGCTTGAAGCAGCAGCCCGACTGTGCTGCAGATCATGGTTTAAGGTAACCCTGAGCTGAAAGCCCACTCCTCGGCTCTGTCTCTATAGCGGGCTTCCCCGCTCTGATACCTGCGAGCTCTGCTACACTCAGACACCCCCCGATCCTTCTGTGACCCCGCGGGACCTGAGACCACTCTGTCCCCACGAGGGCTCCACCCCCACGTGGCCTCTGGAGCGATGTCCCTCAGTGGAGCAGACATATAAAAGTTTGGATTTTGTGCTCTATTGCTCCACTGCTTGCTGGGAGCTGGCCCCTCCCCCTGTGGTCTATCTTCCCGTCGCTTTGGATTCACTTCTCCCACGTCCTACCTTCCAGAAAGTGGTCAATTTTCCATTTCTAGAATTGCTGGTCTTCTTCTCTTTGATCTCCTGTTGGGTTTTTAGGTGTTTGGAATGGTTTGATAACTATCTAGCTAAATTCCTGTGACCTGATGTCATCTCAGTCTGCTACTCCTCCACCATCTTGACTCACCCCTACTCTCTCAACTCATTTTTACTGAAAAATCAAAAGAGGATTTTCAAATATAATCCAATTCAATGACAGTTTGAATGAAATCTGCACCAGCTTCTAAGTAACAATATTTTAAGTTCTTTTTCATTCTTCTTTTAAACTCAGAGTAACAGACCTGGGAAGACCAGGGCCCAAGAGCCAGATCTAATTTTCTCTGATTTTACTCAGTTGCTCATAGGACCTCTAAGGAAAGTTTTCTCAGAGTTGAAAAGATGGAAATATTTCATGAAAGCCTTTATCATTTATGCTTATTCATGTTCATTTGCTGCATTTTCATTTATCTCAGTATATTTGCCTTGTACTATCCTTGAGATGAATGGATTATATTCATTTCTTTTCATTTCAATTTTTTAAAAGTACTTTTATTTATTTATTTGACAGACAGAGATCACAAGTAGGCAGAGAGGCAGGCAGAGAGAGAGGAGGAAGTGGCTTCCTGCCTAGCAGAGAGCCCAATGTGGGGCTCAATCCCAGGATCCTGGGATCATGACCTGAGCTGAAGGCAGAGGCTTTAACCCACTGAGTCACCCAGGTGCCCCTTCCTTTCAATTTTTGTATCTCCTATTTTTTTTTAGTATCCCTGTTTTCTTCTGTGTTTTTATGTGTTCTAGAATAATTACACACAACTATGCATAATGTTTTTTATTGAAGTGAATTTTATCTTTTATTCTTATTGCAAACATATTTTAGACAGTTACATGCCTCTTGAACCTGAGTTGTTTTTTACCTACCATGGCCCTCATTTGTTTGAGGTGTTGTACTACTACTGATAAGGAACAAGCCTCCTTTCCTACTTCTTACCCACCAGCATTGTGTCAAGACTCCAACCATAGGATTCTTCCTACCTCTTGTATAATGTCAAAAGTTCAAAAAACTGGGGTGCCTGGGTGGCTCAGTGGGTTAAGCCTCTGCCTTCGGCTCAGGTCATGATCTCAGGATCCTGGGATCAAGCCCTGCATCAGGATCTCTGCTCAGTGGGAAGCCTGCTTCCCTCCCTCTCTCTCTCTCTCTCAGCCTGCCTCTCTGCCTACTTGAGATCTCTGTCTATCAAATAAATAAAATCTTTAACAAAAATAAAATTAAATAAAATGCAGGTTGGGTGGGACTGAGTGAGTCAGGTGATGTTCTAGAGAATGGAGATGTATAATCTAGCAAAACTGGTAAACCACTGTCACTTCAACAGAGAGGATGCCCTGCCTTTTTAAGTCCTGTTGTGTGTTATTACTCTAAAGGCAATCACTGTAGGAATCCAGCATTTATTTCAGTAGCCTGATTTGTTTAATTTGGAGAGCATTTGTTCTTTAGAAGGTCAGTGGGGCAAAGCCCTATGTGATGGTGGCTAGGCAGAGCATAAAAGATCCCATCTTGAGGATAGCCTGAGTCTGATGCATCCTGATTCTGCCTTGTCCCTCCTTCCCTGCTCCCCCACCTTGATGGGCCAGGTCAAGCAAAGCAAAGTTCAGGGGAAAGACTCTTGTGACAAAATGGCAAATCTTTTGACTCTGAGCTTGAAGAAATTGCAGCAGGTGTGCCTGTTTACCAGAAGTGTAACCTGTCACCTATACCGTCCATGGAATCAAACAGCATTTGCTCTAAGGCAGCTGGGTGTGTGTTTTCTTTGTTTGTTCTTTTCTTCCCAAGAATCACATAGAAGAAACCAACAACCGTGTGCCTGGAGAGCTGTAGGGTAACCTGGGAGTTACATTCTAGTGAGATGTAACACAGAGTCATGTTCTTCTCTAAAATATGGTCTGATGGCAGAAGTGACTTATTCCTTTCAAAGCTAGAAGGGCTTCTGAAACATACTCTCCCTTACTTCCCTATAATAACTTTCCTTTAGGTAGTTCCAGAAATGGTGCTTTGGATAAGCAATGAATAATTATAATTACACATGTGAATGACATACTTTTTATGCCTTATTAACTAACATACCCTAATAAGTATGCATATTGGTTTAATATGAATCAGCATAACTTTTTTCTTTTTTTCTTTTCTTGGTCCTCTTTAGCTCTTTTCTCTGATTATGAGCATTAGTTTTATCTTCATAGTCTGCAACTCACATAGCATGGTTACCTGCTTGCAACTTGAGAAAAAAAGTAAGAATATTGACAGACATATAACAGCACACCCATATAATGTTCCCCAAGAGATCAACAGTTCAAATGGTGGTTTCTGACAAGTTTCTCTACTTAAAAAACAGACTTTCTTTTCCATTTCACTGAAGAAATGCCTATTGTTTGCCCAGCAACCTCTGGGTGCAGTGGAAGCATACATCTGGGTAGTTAGGTATTAATTACTCAATCCCACGTAAAGGAACATCACTGCCCTACCTGCCCTCGACTCCATCAAAACACATGAGGAAGACCTCGTTACTTTTTAGTGAGACTTATTCTTTGTTTCTTTTCTTGCTCTGCATCTTGTCAAATTGGAGACACACAGTGTTCCTTGATTAGATCTGCACTGTGGGGATGCCCTGATCCGTAGTCATGGGAATAGTTGAAGACACAAAGAAATCCAGACACAAAATACTGCTACTTTGACAGAAAATATCCTGTGGAGAAATGGCATTGATTATTCCTGGGGACATTTTAAGAAGGCTTAATTATGGCTCTTGGAAGATCTTTCTTTTTCATTCTGTCATACATGAATAGAAGTGAAAGATGCTTTCACACAGCCAACCCAATGTGAGAAACAGAAAGGACTGAATTGAATAAATGTGGTTAAGATCATTGATTATATTACTGTATGGCAAAAGATTCTTATTAATCACCTACTATGTGCAAAATCCATAAAATATAAGCACTGTATGATTTGTGATAACCAGAATTTTAAAGTCAACTAGAGAGGCAGACATATACCAAACCATAATAAAAAGCAAACTTTTAAAGGATACTATAGTAGAATCAAAACCGTTCTATTGAATGTTGAGTGCTGGATCCACAAATATCTGCCCAAATCGCATACACCAAAACCACCTTTTTGATAAGACAAAATTGAATTTGGCACAGGTGAGAACAAATACTTCCTCCACAGAACTTTGGTTCTGTCTCTAAGTGGGGAAGGCAGGATTGGAATTCACTAAGAATAAAGTTAAGTTTAAAGGAAGACTTTCAATGGGAGTGAGAGAGGGGAAGAAGGGATGAGATCTTGATTAGGATTGGGTAAGGATCATAATAAAACCATTTAGGACTGGTACAAAAAGCAAGGTAAGGAATTTTGAGTCAATGGATTCATAGAATCTGAGGGTGAAATTGTGGATTTCAACTGAAGAATTGTCGGTTCTTGTGGAAAGTCCCTTCCTAGAATGGTAAAAACATGCTAATGAAGAAATAGTATAGTCAAGTTATGTCACTATAGACCAGACATCACAAACTGTACCTGTGTACCAAATCCAGCCCTATAAGCAAAGCTGAGAAAATGCTTTACACTTTGGAAAAGTCATAAGGCTGGGGGCAGGGGGCGGGGAGCAGCGGGGGATGGAAAAAAGATAATTACATTGCTTGCAAATTCTACAATATACAATACCTGGCCCTTTCAGAAAAAGTTTGCCAACCCCTAATGCAGAGAGTCAGTTGGGTGAATTGGGGGGGGGGAGTTTCAGTTTTAGACTCCAAGCATTATATAGAGGTAGACAGTTTCGGTTCTCAATACTCAAGCCTACTATAGGGAAGAATGTCTTCCTGCAGATGATGGGTGGTGAGAGACTTGGGAACTTTGACATGGAAATGGGGAGACGAAGTAAGGAAGGGTATATTTATTTATTTATTCTATTTTATTTGTTTTTAGGAAGGGTATATTTAAAAAAGCAAAAGGAACAATTGTACAAAGGGAAACGTGGGGGAATATGACAGTTTCCTCTCTCTCTCTCTCTCTCTCTCTCTCTTTTTTCCTCCCCCATAATCACCACCTCAAGAAGCACGGATTCAGATCCTGATTTTTAACAAGTGGTATACTAAGCAAGCCAGTCAGCTTCATCCTGGCTCTATGTGAACTGATTGTGAAAGACAACAAAGAGTGACAAGAACTGAACTATTAAGCATGTAGACCCCCAGGGAAAACAGGTGATACTTATGTCACGGTTAGCAGTGTCTATCATATTTTTTGTTTTTATTGTTTAAACACTGAATTCCAAACAAGGTTTTTTCTTTAGGAAATATTTTTATTGCACTTTCTTCTCATGAATAAGTATAAAACGAAATAGAATTGAATAACCTAATGGCCCATTTGGAATCTATTAGAGGAGTTAAGCCCACTTGATACAATGTAAATTGGTAATTAATGAAGTGATGCAAATAAATCCTTAGCAACATAAGTAACAATTATTTTTGGTTTGGGTAGTAGATAATACATGATTTTTTCATATGGTCCAGAAAAACATGTATGTTGTTTTATTCTACAATCTCTCTGTTCTTTAAAATCATCACAGAGTGAGCATAGCTGAATACCAGTATATCCTAATATGTCATATTGAATGTAGAGAAACATGCGACAATTTCCTCTGGGTTCCAGTAAGATGTACATGGCCTAGAACATTTTCATCTACAGTTCATCTTCAAGCTATATCAATCTCACACTGATCCTGGGTCTTGGATTAATCTGTTTGGAATATCCAATAGCGAAATATGAACATTATAAGCAGGTAAAGCTAGTATTCAGATAAAGCCAGAAATCAGTGTTTAACAACCAATCATAAAGTTAGTATCTTCAGATTCTTGAAGTAAAGCTAAAACAAAAGAAACAACAGTGTTAAAAAATTTTAAGTGAGGAGGAGGGAGCAAGGGAGAGAAAGAAAGAGAGAGAAAGCCTCCAGTCATACAGAGTGAAGAAATTTAACCAAGACCCTGGAATTAGAATGTTCAGCATTTATCAGAATGAATACTCAAAACTCAAATTTTTCATTTAAATAATTCTCTTGCACCTTGAGGAAAATTGAAGGTGTACAGAGCACACCATCCCATTTGTTTCTGTAAAAGATAGGAGTTCACTTTCTTCAGGAAAATATTAGAGGAGAAACAGACATTTTTGAGATGACTAAGTCCATCTGTTATAGACCATTGAGAATTTGATCTGTTTTGTGTTATTTGAAATGTAGCACTGCACCAGAATTTTATCCCACTGATCAAATAAAGGGAAACAAACAAAATAAATGTCTTTATATGATTGAAGTCTATTGATTAGAAACATCAGGCAAACAAGGTCATTTGTAGATCACTTGCCTAACTAAGCAAATTATGTCTTTGGGATTAATTCTGTTTCAGTGATAATTGCAACAATGAAAGAAAAGAGGAGGGAAATAAAAGATAACCCTAATACATGTTAGATAGTGCTCTATATTGACATATGGAATGATCTGGTAAAAGCTCATTTTTACACTCCCCCAAGTTCTAAATTACAACATTTGTACAATGATACGAGAAATAGATGATACCAGAGATAGTTCTGTTTTTTTAAAGAGAGATGAAAATGAGTCTCAGAAAGGTCAAGTGTGTTTTTCAGATTTCCATATTCAATCTGCTGGGCCCCCCATTTCTGTGCTTTCCACCAAATCCTAGCCATGGTAAATGGTATTCTTCCTGTCACATATTTCTATCACATCACACTACAGTAATCTGTTCAGTAATTTTAGGAGGGAATTTGGAATGTCAGAGTGCTCACTTCAGCCAAGCATTGCTGAAAGGCACATTATATGCAGATAGGAAAGGACATGGTTATTAGTCTTAGGACCATTCCCACTGTTAGCACTCTGCTGTATCCTGTTTATCAATCCTTTAATCCTTAAAACAAAAACAAAAACAGGACCTCGGTCCCTTTTTTCTTAGTTTTTGTATTATACTTCTCTGTCATCACTTGTATCTTGGCCCCAGATGTCATATTAATTACCTGATTTAACTCTTCTTCAGTTCTTTGAATACCAATAAATGCTCTGCATTTCTGTCAAACAATTTGAATCAACCCTCAAACTAGTCTGATAATATATGTTTACAGACCCTTCAAAGTGAGTGCTGAGTATCTATGGAGAGAACAGTATTGTCTTCTGATTGGGTGACAACTCAGTGCTAGAAAGGCCCTCAAGCTTCTAGACAATCACTTAAATGTGTCTTTGGTGAGCTTTCTCTTATGCCCCACCAGTGACTTTCCAAATATTAAAAGTTTTCCTTGTGTTTTCACACAACCCACCTCTTACTCTCCCATCTTCAATAGCAAATTCCACCATCCAAAATACCAAGTTGTGGTACCATATTGCAACTCAATCCTGCTGATCTGTCTCTACCATTTGACTGTAAATTGTTTAGGAAGTGGTCATTTCTTAACTTTTATCTCCATGTGATAACTATACAGGAAGATCTAACATAAGTAAATGGATGGTGATACATTCCTGTTTCTTTATTCATACTCTTCTTGTTGGAGTTTCTTCTACCTGTTCTCTCTCTTCTTTCCCACATCCTTCCAGTTTGTTGCTGAAATACTTCTAAACTCATTTCATAATGTGCCACTTATGTATCTCCTTTCAGAAAACTTAGTTGAATATTCCTAGTCTACCTACCCTGACTCCGTGCTCATAAAACACCAGTGCATAACCCCATTGTAGTTATGATACTACCTCTACTAGTTAAATTATACAATTGGTACAAAAAAATCGAATGGTACAGAAATGCAGTAAATTAAAACTTAAATATCTTCTCTCTGCTTCCTTGAAGAACCATGTCAGTTAAATAGTGTATCTTCTCCCAAATTACACCTGTTATTTACTTGAAATCATGAATCAGTTAACTTTGCTTTAAATTTTGATTAGGGTTCTTAAGAACTTTTTTTTTCTTTCTTGAGATTTGAATTACCTTTCCTTTTGCTCTCCTGTAAAGAAGCGTATGCCTTAGCTAGACTCTAAGATCATACAAGTTCTTCATCATAACATTCGTTAAAATGAAGGCTCTGACTTCAGTTAGAGTTAGTTGTTTCAGTTAGAGTCAGTTGCTCTCTATATATGCAGCTTATCTCTCATTTGGCATTTTGAATTAAGTGCATTTTAAATATTCTGTGTATTTTTCTTCCTTGGTTTCTATTTCATTTTTTTCTTCAGTGTACCTTGCAAATCTGAAAAAAAAATCTATTTTGTCCTCACACATTATGGATAGTTTGGCAAGAATGTACAATTTTCTCTTATAGCATCCGGTTTTCTCATGTAAATTTGATTTCTGTTCATTTGCCTATAAGTTAGCATGTTTCCTCAATCAGTGTTAAGACCATCTCATCATTTTCAATATTCTGAAATTTCATGAAATGTATCTTAATGGTGGGACTTTAACCATCTACCATCTCAGGCTGGCTGTCCATGGATCTTCTCAATCTGATATTTGGTTTTAAACACTGTGAAATAATCTCAATTAGTACTTTGACCAGCGTCTTGCCTCCTTTTTTTCTGTTCACTCTTTCTAAAATTCTTGTTATTTGTATGATGGAGCCTGAACCTCCACAGCTCCAATGTTTCTCATAATTTCCTCCTTTTTTGACTTTTTGTTCTGTCCTTTATTTGTATTTTTATTTGTATTTTTTAAACAATTTTTAATGATTTTTCTTTCCAAGACCACTTTCTTATTCTCTGATAAGTTTTGTTTTGATGTATATATATTCAGTTAGCCAACATGTAGTATGTCATTAGTTTTTGATGCAGTGTTTAACAACTCATTAGTTGCATAAAACACCCAGTGCTCATCGAAGCATGTGCCCTCCTTAATACCCATTACTTTGTTACCCCATCTCCCATCCGCCTCCCTTCTGTAACCCTCGGGTTTTTTTCCTAGAGTCCAAAGTCTCTCACAATTTATCTCCCTCTCTGATTTCTTCCCATTCAGTTTTCCCTTCCTCCCCCTGTGGTCCTCCATATTCTTTATGTTCCACATATGAGTGAAACCATATGATAATTGTCTTCTCTGCTTGAATATTTCACTTTGTTTTGTTTTTAGTGGAAGCTTGATCTTGTTTTATTGAATACAGAGTCTTCTGGAATTTCAGAATTTCACTATATATTTTAAAAGGCATTTTTCTGATCCTTGAATTGTTTTTCTTTTGGCATCCCTTTTCCTATGTGTTCAATATAATACTTCTCTATTTTTTGCTGTTGGCTTCCTGATGATTTCTGGTCAGATTTTGTTCTCAGTTCACATCTGTGAATTAAGGAATATATGTTAATATTAGCTATTATTTTTTTGCATTTTTTTT
>PISX010021422.1:0-33722 GCA_004024625.1 Mellivora capensis
ATTTTATTTATTTATTTGTCAGAGAGAGAGGGAGAGAGAGTGAGCGAGCACAGGCAGACAGAGTAGCAGGCAGAGGCAGAGGGAGAAGCAGGCTCCCTGCCGAGCAAGGAGCCCGATGTGGGACTCGATCCCAGGACACTGGGATCATGACCTGAGCCGAAGGCAGCTGCTTAACCAACTGAGCCACCCAGGCGTCCCATATGTCTTTTATTTTTATCTTTTGTCTAATTTCTGTGGCTAGAACTTCCAGTACTATTCTGAGTATAAGTGGTGATATTGAACATCTCTGTCATGTTCCTAACCTTAGGGGAAAATCTCCCCATTTTTCACCATTGAGTATGATGTTTACTGTGGGTTTTTCATATAAGGGCTTTATTATGTTGAGGTATATTCCCTGTAGGCCTATTTTGCTGAGGGTTTTTATCGTGAATGGGTGATGTACTTTGTGATGTGATTTTTCTGCATATATTGAAATGATCATATGGTTTTTGTCCTTTTTCTTATTGATGTAATATCTCATATTGTCTGATTTGTAAATGCTGTACCATCCTTGAATCCCAGGAATAAATCCTACTTGATTGTGGTGAAGATTTTTTCAATGTATTGTTGGATTTGGTTTGGTAGTATTTTGTTGAGGAATTTTGCATCTATGTTCGTCAGTGATATTGGCATATAGTTCTCTTTTTTTTTGCAGTGTCTTTATCTGGCTTTGGTATCAGAGTAATGCTGGCCTCATAAAATGAATTTGGGAGTTTTCCTTTCTCTTCTATTCTTTGTAATACTTTGGGAAATATGTATGTATTTGGGAAGTATGTATTGAGTCTTTTAAGTGTTAAGTAGAATTCTCTGCGAAGCTGTCTGGTCCTGGACTTGTGTTTGTTGGGAATTTTTTGATTACTCATTATAGTTCACTGCTGGTAATAAATCTGCTCAAATTTTCTATTTCTTCATGCTTCAGGTTAAGTAGAATATATGTTTCTATGAATTGATCCACTTCTTCCAGGTTGTCAAATTTCTTGGAATATAGTTTTTCATAATGTTCTCTTACAATTGTTAGTATTTCTGTGGTGTTGGTTGTTATTTGTCCTCTTTCATTTGTGATTTTGTTTATTTGAGTCCACTCTTTTTTTTTGATGAGTCTGTCTAGAGGTTTATCAATTTTAATAATTTTTTCAATGAACCACCTTCTTTTTTCATCAATCTGTTCCATAGTTTTTTTTAAATTTTCTGTATCTTTCAGTTCTGCTCTAAAGATATGCTTATTTTCACTGCTTTTTTTACTTCCAACTTTTCATACTCTCACTTATGGTCTTTCCCTTCTACCCAAAGAGTCCCCTTGGATATTTCTTTTTTATTTATTTATTTATTTATTTGACAGAGAGAAATGACAAGCAGGCAGAGAGGCAGGCAGAGAGAGAGGGGGAAGCAGGCTCCCCGCGGAGCAGAGAGCCCGATGCGGGGCTGGATCCCAGGACCCTGAGATCATGACCTGAGCCGAAGGCAGAGGCCTTAACCCACTGAGCCACCCAGGCGCCCCCCCCTTGGATATTTCTTGTAGGGCTTGTTTAGTTACCATGAAATCCTTTATTTTTTGTTTGTTTGAGAAATGCTTTATCTCTCCTTCTATTCTGAAAGGTAACCTTACTGGATAGAATATTCTTGGCTGCAGATTTTTCCTATTTGGTACTTTAGAATATATCATTCCACTTTCTTTGGTCCTGCAGAGTTTCTGCTGAAAAATATGCTAATAGTCTTATGGGGTTTCCCTCATATATAACTGTCTTCCAGATAACAAGAAAGGTCAGTTTATTTATGTTGACAATATTAAAAGGAAGGTAATTTGTTTGTTAAGATTTAATTATTCTGTCCTTAAAATTATAAAGGTTATCTAGACTTTCTTTCTATAATAATGAAGTATCCCAAAATAAACAGAAGCTGTATGATAACAGAAAGGTATTTTTCAAACACAAGAGAAGAAATTATATTACCACAGAGATTTGAGGCTTCATTATTAACATATCAATGAAACACTGACAGAGGTATGTAATTTGAATGCCATTTTTAAAGAATAGGATTATTCTATTAATTCTTCAGTTTTGTTGTTACACATCAAACAAAATTCCCATATCACCAGTAGAAATACACTTTCTCCCTCCAGATTTGTCATCACTAAGTAAAACATTCAGTTTAAACTTTTTGATTATTAAAATATTTAATAAACAATTTTAGAAGTCTCCTTGCCTATCTTTTCACAGCCACCTGAAATTCTCCCTTCTCTTTGTTTTCTCTTTTAGCTGTATTTCTGAGGCACTCAGTAGCTGCTTTAGTAACTGCATTAAAAACATAGATAACCAGGGACAACTGGGTGACTCAGTTGGTTAAGCATCTGACTCTTGATTTCAACTCTGGTCATGATCTCAGGGTTATGAGATCAAGCCCCACATTGGTCCCCATGCTAGTTGTGGAATCTAGTTAAGATTCTATCTCTCCATCTCCCTTTGCCCCTTACTTAACCCTCGCTTGCACACATGAGTGTGCACTCTCTCTCTCTAAAATAATAATAAAAAATAATATATATAAACAAAAGCTGCACTTTAAAAAAACTGCACAGTCATTAATCTGTAGTCACCATGTAGGTTCACAGTCTTGGTGATTTATTTTTTACCTGTTACAAAAGAGACTTCCTGCTTTAGTAGAGAGCAATTGGTCTGTAATTATCTTATTATATGTATATTAGTTGAAAATGTTTTTAATTACTGACATGACTGTGTTTATAAGAACTGCAGTGATTGACTATTAAAAGGAACTAAAGCATAAAATAACCAATAAAAATAAATATATAAAATGATCAGAAATGGCCTCATCTAGAGTTGGCAAGTGAGAACTCATTAACCAGACACAATCTCTGACTCTAAAAAGGCTTTTAACTCAAGATAGAATCATGGAAATTAAGTTCCTTTATGGTGTCCAAAATATTTCAGGAGGTGTAAGTCACACAGATAAACACCTTCATGAGAGGATAGAAATTATTATCTGTGTCTACTACCTCTCTTCCATCACTCGTCTCCCAAACAACCATTTCATTAGACCCTTGAACAGTGGGGTTTGAACTACACAGGTATGCTTTTATGCACACTTGTTTTATAAATGCTTTACTGTACTGTAAATATATTTTCCTTATGGTTTTCTTAACTTTTTTCTCTTGCTTACTTCATTGCAAGAATACAGTATATAGTACATGTAACATACAAAATACATGTTAACTAGTTATTTATGTTATTGATAAGGCTTCTGGTTAACAGTAGGTTATTAGTAAAGTTTTGGAAGAGTCCAAAGTTATGAGCAGATTTCCAATTGCATGGGAAAGGGGATGATCAGTGGCCCTAATCTCTGCATTGTTCAAGTGTCGTCTACATTGCCTCCCAAAGGACTCTAGAATTTCCATAACTAACACAAATTTAGGCAAATGAATCCTGCTTTCAGTGATGGTAGTATATATAGATATATGCAGAAAAATTATATACACTTACAATGCTGTATCCTTTATGTTATTTCAGTGTATTAAAATTTTACCCTCTGAAAACATTTGCAGAAGATACAAATATAAAATAAAAACAGCTCTTTCAGTGATTATTCAACAGAACAGCAAACAGAAGTTAATGTCTCAATTAACTTCATATGTATTATGACTTTTTAATCCTAATCTAGCTTTTCTCTGTCTTCTATTCTCTCTCTTTTGCCCTTGTAAGCCTAATATAGTATGCAACTAGGAAGTTAGATTCACCATGCCCCACTCAAAAAATAGTTTTATATTAATAAACATATAGCAAATTTTGGTTAAATATACACAATGTCCAAATATCCATACCACAGTAAACCCCCATTCATGTAGATAAACAAGAACTGCTTATATTTTAAGAGTCATCCCTAGGATGCCATTCAGTAAAGTAATGTTGGGCTCATTTAAAAAAGGAATCTCCCACCATCAGCTAATATCTCATCCACATTGGTAGTGATTTCCAGCATCTCACTGCTATATTCTTGCTATTTCCTTTCCTTACATGTTTCTTATATTTTTCATAACTTCATAGCTTCTGCAAAATTATATCCTCAGTAATGACCATTTCTTAACAGCTGAGATTAGAGATTTCCTTTTCACTTTTAATATTTACATATAGGTTTTTTAAAAGGGAGGGGAGATTCAAACCCAGCCGCTGATAGCAGTTCCACATAATCTTTTACATAACCAAAACTGGTTTACAGTTTAGCAGGGTAAACACCATTGATGATATCTAGAAGCTTACTTAATAATCTCTTTACTGGCTGTACTAATGACTGTCTTAAATGGCAATGTCTGTTTTATTTTTGATCTGTAATTTCTACACTACTAATTAATCTTCAAGGTCCTCCTCATTTCAAAATGTTGTTTTAGTTGTAAGAGTCAGTCAGGACTTCATATGGTAGCAAAATTCTGCATGGTATCAGTCTTTCTTTTTGCTTCTGAATTTATGAAAGGTCAAGTCACATTTGATAATAAAACAAAAATTACTGATGAGTTCTTTGATGTGTCTGGTATGCTTAAGTTATACTTTAATATTATGGTCAACTCCTATTTAGTCATGGTACTGGTTTATAAAGGTGGCATGGATAATTGAAATCAATCCAGAGATTATCTTGAGCCCTTATTTCACTTTTCCCATTAAATATTTTTCCTTGGGAACTAATAAGTAGTAAAACGGATGTATAAATTCTTATCTGTCCAGGCTTCAGGGGACAAAAAAGGAGCAAAAGACAGGAGAAGAAAGGAGAAAAGCAGTAATTTGTATAATTCAGAACCTGCATAATAAATCCTTAATCTAAGTTTACTGTTGTTAGCAAACATTTAAAAGACATCCTGTAACTGCCTAATAAATTCATTTCCTCTTATAATAGGTACATTATAATCAGTATGCAAAAATTACCTTGACCACAAATAGCCAATGCTTCGTAGAATGAATGCAACTTCTAAGAAGGCTTAGCATCCAGTTTAAGCTTTTACTTAAACAATCAATAAACAATTGAACAAAATATAGTATATGCAGCTTTATTCTACTTTTCTTACATGTACCTGAGACACAAAAAGTTGTTTAATAAATACCTGGTAATTTTGTTAAGTTGTTGCTATGGATTAGCAATAGAACATGATGTATTCTGCTAAAAAGCCTTTGGATCAGCCAAATGAAGTATTCCCTCATCACTTTAGCTTTTATTTCCATTATGATTGCAAAGGGATAGATGTATTTGAGACTCTGATCAAATGTTCTTTAATCCCTTTATATGTTTATATGCAAATTATTTTATTTGTTAAAAAATAAAATAGAAATCTCACTACCATCAGTACTAGGGAAACCTGAATATAATAATAAAATATCTGGCTGAGTACCAGAGCTCACCAGCCTTAAACCTAGAATTGGATTTCTTTTTTAAAAAGATTTTATTTGTTAATTTTTCAGAGAGAGAGATTAAGCACAAAGAGTGGGTACAGTAGGCAGAGGGAGAATCAGGGTCCCCACTGAGCAAAGAGCCTGATGCAGAACTAGATCCCAGGACCCTGGGATTATGACCTGAGCCAAAAGCAGAGGCTTAACTGATTGAGCCACCCAGATATCCCCATAATTGAATTTCTTCTTATGTATCTATGATAGTCTAGAAATGGTTGATTTTTCCACGGTTGCACTGTAGACCTTAAATAAATATTATTTACCCAAAGGAGAAGCCATAATATATCAGGAAAAGAAAGCGTTTCTAATCAATCTTTGGCATTCCAATATATTTATATATTTATATTTAAGAAGTAAAACCTAGCCAGTGAATGAGTCTAAGACAATTCCTATGAAGACAGTAGATATCACTTGAATATCAGAAATACTCTAGAGTTTCCTTTTTTTACGATTTTATTTATTTATTTGACAGAGAGAGACAGATCACAAGCAGGAATAGAGGCAGGCAGAGAGAGAGGGAAGCAGGCTCCCTGCTGAGCAGAGAGCCCGATGCGGGGCTCGATCCCAGGACCCTGGGATCATGACCTGAGCCGAAGGCAGAGGTTTAACCCACTGAGCCACCCAGGCGCCCCGAGTTTCTTTTTTAATTTAAATTCAATTAGCCAACATATAGCATATCATTAATTTCAGATACAGTGTTCAATATAGAGTTTCATCTTGGTTAATAATGAAATAGCCATCTGACAAATGCAGGCAATAAAGTGGCACTAATCAGGAAAATGACAGGGAAGTTACTTGTCCTGCTAAGTGAAAGACTAAAGCACCATGATACTACTTCAGCCTTTAAATGACATTACTTGTAATGAAAATGCACAATATAAAGGGTTAGTGAGATAAAATGTAAATATTTTAAGGCATAATTTTATGACATTTTTTTTCAGAGTTGGAAAATATATCCTGGGCAACATGTAGAACCGGTAAACCTGAGATAGTTAAAGTCTCAAAAATAGACATATAAATTCAGTGATAAACTATTGTAAGTTTATGTGTGCTTTCATCCATATTTACATATCTTTTTACTACAGTAAACATTCTCAAATTGTCTTATTTAACAATTAACTTGCAAAAGCATGTTAGAACAACATAAAATGCAAGAGTCTTACACTGGTAAATATTTCTCCCATTATATTAATGAAATCTTAAGAATAATAGCATAGATAGCCTAATTAAATATGAAGAAACAGAATTTATTATGTGGAGATGACAAAATAATCACTTGTAGAGAAATATATAGACAGTTCCCCAAACAAACAAACACATTAGCCAAGATTTAATTAAATTTGTTTCAAAGGTGTTCGTGCAAGCTTGAAAAGTAATGTGTTATTTAATTTGTCAACTGGATTTTATCACCCTAGGCTTTGACTCGGTCTTTTTTTTTAAGATTTTATTTATTTATTTGACAGACAGAGATTACAAGTAGGCAAGAGAGGCAGGCAGGGAGAGAGAGGAGGAAGCAGGCTCTCCGTGGAGCAGAGAGCCCGATGTGGGGCTCCATCCCAGGACCCTGGGATCATGACCTGAGCCGAGAGCAGAGCCACTGCTCACCCACTGAGCCACCCAGGCACCCTATTGACTCAGTCTTTATTGTCATTATAAATTTTCTTTTTGCTCACTTTCCCTAGACAATTTTGAAAAAGACTTGTATTAATAATGTTTTGACATTTGATACATCTCATTTTTTGACAGAGGTCTTGTTTCTATCTGAAGTAGACTCTCCAAGAATGGAGACACAGAATTTGCATTTAAAAAAATTTCCCAAATGATAATAATGTACCTTAAATATAAACCCCCTGGGTTAGTTGGTCACATTCAAATAAATCTTTAATTGTGGAAATTGCAATTACTTGGTAAGCAAGATTTTTGACACACTACAAATGATATCTTATCCTATTAACTACTATCTATTTCCCAGAGTAGACTTGATATCCAGGTTTTGGAGAGAGACATTATGGCACAAATATAACCAAAGCATTCAATATAAATTCAACAATATTACACAAATAACATTTATTTATTTATTATTTATATAATCATTGCATAGATAATTTTATAATAAATAAATAAGAGTTAAAATGTAAATTATATAATGAATAAATTAGCATTATATGTTATACACTATTATATAAATTACTTCTCTAATAAAAATAATAAATATAAGAGCAGTCTTTCTCTTCTATGCTTCTGCCCCAAGCAATCAAATAAGAAAAAGAAGGAAAAGGCATCCAAATCGGTAAGGAAAAGGTAAAACTGTCACTATTTACAAATGATAGATAGCATATAGAGAAAACCCTACGAATGCCACCAAAAAATTATTAAAACTGATAAGTGAATTCAATAAATTTCAGCAGAGAAATTTAATGTACAGAAATGTGTTGCATATTTATACACTAGTAATGAAGAGGTGGAAAGATAAATTAAGAAAACAATCCCATTTACATTTATACCCCAAATAATAAAATACTTTGGAATAAATCAAACCAAAGAGGTGAAAGACCTGTACTCCAAAAACTATGAAAGATTGATGATAGAAATTGAAGATGACACAAACAAGTGGGAAGATAACCCATGCTCATGGATTAGGAGAACAAATACTGTTTAAATGTTCATACTGTCCAAAGAAATGTAAGGATTTCATGCAATCTCTATCCAAATCAGTCGCAGAACTAGAACAAATAATAAAATTTATATGGAACAACACAAGACTCTAAATAGTCAAAGCCATTTTGAAAAAGAGCAACAAAGCTGGAAATATCACAATCCCAGATTTCATGATACATTACAAAGCTGTAGTCATCAAAACAGTATATGGTACTAGAGAGTACTATGGTAAGCAAAATAAGTCTGTCAGAGAAAGACATGATTTCACTCATGTGTGGAATTTAAGAAACAAAAAATGAACAAAGGAAAAAAAAAGAAAGAGGGAGAGAGGGGCAAACCAAGAAAGTCTTTATTTTATTTTATTTTATTTATTTATTTGACAGAGATCACAAGTAGGCAGAGAGGCAGACAGAGAGGGAGGAAGCAGGCTCCCTGCTGAGCAGAGAGCCTGATGCGGATGCAGGGCTCCGTCCCAGAACCCTGGGATCATGACCTGAGCCGAAGGCAGAGGCTTAACCCACTGAGCCACCCAGGCGCCCCATAAAGTCTTTTTATCTGTAGAGAACAAACTGATGGCTACCAGAACGGAGCTGGGTGGGGGGGATGGGTTAAACAGGTGATGGGGATTAAGGAGGGCACTTGTGATGAGCACTGGATGTTATATGGGAGTGCTGTACCACTATATTATACATCTGAAACTAACATTACACTATATGTTAACTAACCGGAATTTAAATAAAAACTTTAAAAAAGAAATAGGCAAGGCCATTAAAACTGTTATAACTATTCTATATGTTCTTTATGTTCTAAAAGTTAAGTAGATAGATGAAATATAAAGAAAAAGTAAAATTTCAGAGATGAAAGAAACGAATAGAGATGAAAAAGGTACAAATTTCCAGTTATAAAATAAAAAAGTCATGGGAATGCAATGTACAGGATAGTGGCTATAGTTAATAATATTGTCTTGCATGTTTAAAAATAGCTGGAAGAGTAGATCTTGAAACTTATCATCATGAGAAAAAATTATAACTGTGTATGGTGGATGGATGTTAACTGGACTTACTGTGGTAATCACTTTATAATAAGTAAAATATTGAATTACTGCATTATATACCTGAAAATAATATGTTATGTCAATTATACACCTATTTATAAGTCCAAAAAATAAATTTTTAAATATTAAAAAAATATAGCTGTAGTACTCATCACCAGACATGTGCTGTGATGAGCACTGAGTATTATACACAACTAATGAATCATTGAACACTACATCAAAAACTAATGATGTACTATATTTTGACCAATTGAACATAAAAACAACAACAACAACAAACAAATATATCCTATGGTGGAAAAACATTTACTTGACATTAAACAATTCCTTTAATTCATTTTCTTTTTCTGTTATATTCAAGAATTAAACAGTTAGCTTTTTTTGTATAATTCTTCCAGATGATCAAATTGTCTCTCCATCTTTCCATTTATCCATTTGTAATAGATTGAATATTTGTCTCAATTACTCACTCCCCTATAAATAGAATTCTATATCCACACCTTTGCCTCAAGTTAAGTGTACTTATCTGATCTTTGGTCTTGGATTTAACCACATGGCTTGCTTTGGCCAATTGGATCTTAACAGTCAAGATACAAGCAGAGACTTGAGATGTGTCTATGCTGGCTTTGTTGGCTCTTCTGTCTTTCATACACTTGTAACTACTTCTCCAGTCTGAGCACCAAAGTGAAACATAAGTAACAACTGACAGACTTGCAGGCTGTAAAAAACCTTTCCCAACTGACCCACAGAAATATGAATGAGAAATAAGTGCTTATTTTGAAGACCACTGATACTTTGTGATTTTTTTAAAACAGCAATAGATGACTGATACAGCATCTATCCCATCCATCCATTCATCCATTCTTTTATCAGTATATGCACCAGTTGAGATGTCTGGAGTGATTGCTATCAAATGTTAACAATGGTTGCTTCTGAGTGGTATAATATAACTTAAAAAATACATTGTCTTTTTTCTTTATGCATTATATGAAGTTTTATAAAGGCAAACTCTCATTGTTACAAAAATATAGTTATTATTCCTTCAAAAAGTAGGAACAATATTAGGAAAAACATATAAGAACATTAAGAAATACTCTATATTTTAGGAAATATTTTATTTCTAAGAAAAATTATAAATTTTTCTTATTATCTCTAGTTTATTGGTATGTATCTAAGAGTTTCATGCACAGACATAAACTTTTGTTACATTAATTATGTGAAACATCTTTCATTTTGCTATCAAATTCCATATACATAAATATGAGGTACATTAAAAGCCAATCCACTGGGATAATAACTGCTAAATTTGGTGATATGCTAATTTCCTACAAATTATTACATGTTTTATTTGATGCACATTTTCTGTGTTATGTACTTCTTTTTTTTTTAATTTTCCATCTGCCTTTATTTTCAAACACACCTTCTTTTAAAAAATACAATTTCTGCAGGGATAACAAATATCTGTATTGGGAAATCCAATCATACAAAAATACTACATCAAGTCTGGGGTAGATATGTTTATTTTTTGGTAACATACATTAAGTGGCACTAATTACATAGTAACTATAAGGCAACTAACATGAAACCACAGAACTGTAACTGTCACAGCTGCATGGACTTGGGTCTTTCTGGATGAGCATTTTCAAATAACTGGCTCTGAAGTAGGGACTCACCAGAGTACTTTGCAGCTGACAGATGACAGGCAGGACATGTTGGTTATAAAGTAGTAGCAGCCTAATTCACAAAAGTTAACAACTGTTTCTCTTTCTAAAAAGAAGCAAGAAGTTAATAAATTCCTTGAATTAGCACCTGGCGTGTCTTGTGGGAGTACAGAGGAGGGCTGTCAGAAGGACCCCGGTGGCCAGGTGGGTTGGACATCATTAACAATCATGTTTGGCTTCTAAATACTGGTAGCAAGTTGACTTCTGATTTGTAATCTTAGGTAAATTATAAATAAATGAAAAACACCAGTAATCATACACTAAGATTAATAAACAGCACTTCAGAATAACCTGAGGGTTTTGAAGGGGCGGGGGTTGGGAAGTGGGGGAGACTGGTGGTGGGTATAGTGGAGGGCACGCATTGCATGGAGCACTGGGTGTGGTGTAAAACTATGAATTCTGTTACGCTGAAAAGAAATTAAAAATAAATAAATTAATTAAAAAAAATAAACAGCACTTCAAAATTAACTGCATGAGGGTTGTGCTTGCAGCAGGGTTTCACAAGACAAAATACCCAGATTTTTTCTTCGCACGTCTGGCTTGCAAAGCAGCTCTCATGATCGTTTCAAAAATCTCCCTTACTCTGTCTTTGGTCTTTGCTGAACACTCCATGTACCCAAAAGTGCCAATCCTGTTTGCTATATCTCTGCCTTCTTCCAGCTTCACCGGCTCCTGCTTCATCTTGGCTAGCTCCCAACTGTGTGCTCATCATTCCAAAGGTCCTTCTTATTCCCAACCAGGATGATGGGTACGTTGGGACAGGAGTGCTTGACTTCCGGGATCCATTTTTCTGGGATGTTTTCCAAACTATCATGGCTGTCAATGGAGAAACACATCAGTATAACATCAGTGTCTGGATAGGAGAGAGACGTCAAGTGGTGATAATCTTCCTGCCCAGCTGTATCCCACAAAGCCAACTCTACCTTATTTCCATAAACTTCAATATCTGCCATATAGTTCTCAAACACTGTGGGTACATAACACCTCTGGGAACTGGTCCTTGCTAAAGACAATGAGCAAACAAGTCTTTAAAAAATTTTTTTAAAGATTTTATTTATTTATTTGACAGAGAGAAAGAGAGATCACAAGTAGTAAGAGAGGCAGGCAGAGAGGGGGGGAAGCAGGCTCCCCACTAAGCAGAGAGCCCAATATGGGGCTCAATCCCAGGACCCTGAGATCATGACCTGAGCCGAAGGCAGAGGCTTAACCCACTGAACCACCCAGGTGCCCCACAAGTCTTGCCACAGGTTCCACCACCAACAATAAACAGTTTCTTCCAGATGTCAACAATGCTTACAAATGTGCTACAAGACCCACGGCCTGTGTGGCAGAAGTTCCACAAGTGCCTTGAACTTCTCAGATGAAAGGCAATCAGGTGAGGACTCAGAGTCCAGCCTCTCTGGGCCAAGGAGGCCTGTCTGCGAGTGGCAAGCTCGGAGAGGGGCAGGTGGCTGAGGAGATGGCAGCAGATTAACAAGAGAACCCCCTGAGGGTGGCAGGTGGGGAGCAGGGAGCATCAGCGAGCAAGGGCAGTCATGGATGGGAGAGTGTGATATACTTCTTATCACAACTTCCATAAAAGATGACACATTCCATATCACATATATAACACAGTAACTAATAAAATGAAAAAGTGAGATAGATTTTAAACAATGAACAGGGGACTTGGCAAGATGGTGGAAGAGTAGGGGGACCTCATTTCATTTGGTCCCTTGAATTTAGCAGGTATCTATCAAACAATTCTGAACACCCACAAATTCAGCCTGAGATGTAATAAAATATATATGGAACTCTGTAAGTAAAAACGTGACTGCTTTTTCAAGGTAAGAGGTATGGAGTCATGAAACTATGGGGAGATATCAGAAGACAAACAGAGGGGGAGCCTCCATAAGCTGGCTACTGGAAAGTGATACAACACTGGAGTGCAAAATCAAAACTCTTAGAAATCTGCTCCAGTGAGAGACATCTCTTTCTGAAAGAAAGTCTGGGGATAAAAAGAGTAGAGTTCTCGGTTGGTCATTGTGGTCTTGGGACCTGAGGAGACACAGAACTAATGGGGGTGCCTGATCCAGTAGAGTGCCCAAGCAGGGAAGCAGGGAAATGGGTCACAGTCAGCAAGCCCAGGAGGGGACTTTCAGCTTGGGTGGCCATGAACCATGAGCTGGGTGGGTTGGTTGACTGCTATTTGCCTGAGCACCCTGAAAAGGACTGGAATATGCAGGCCATTTGCCTTCCCCTGGGAGGGGTAAAATGGCTGTACCCATGCCCGGGCAGCAACTCTCAGGGCGATGGTGTCCCCAGAAAGGACAGTAAGGTGACACCTAATACTCCCCACAGAGCAGAAGAGTGGGTACACTCATAAGCCCACAACCAATCTCAGTTCCTGGGCAAATAAAGGGCCTCCAGATGCCCCCCCCCCCAAGCAGGATTACAGTGGCCAAACATTGCAAGACTGTGGAGTTTGAAATACACAAAAGTGAAAACTGTTTGTCCCAGAGGGTTTATTGAAGAGGGGGTGAGCATGATCTCTCAGCTCTGGCCATAAATACAGGTTTGGCCATATTTACTCTGATCTAAAGAGGTGTAGAAAACCTCTAGGGAACAAAGGTCACATAGAGAACCAACTTCCAGTGAGTTCACCACCTGACAAGGGGTGAGACAACTTCACCCAGGCAAAGACACTTGAAAAGCAACACAGCAGGACCCTCACCCAGAAGACAGACTGGAAGAACAAGTAGAAAACAAGCTTACAGAACCCACAAGACTGTAAAACTACAGTGCCAGGGAAAATACTATATACAGCTCCTGAAGTTTTCTCACAATTCATTTATCTTTCAGTCTAAAATTTTCCATTTCTTTTTTTTTGTACCTTTCCCCTATTCCAACTACATTCTTATTGTACCAACTTGTGTTTTGAAGTTGATTTTTATTTTTTAAACCTACATTTTATAGATAAATGCTTCATTTTAGACCTTTTTCCACTCTATTCGAATATATACATACAGTTTTGCTTTCTTTGCAAATTTGGAATGTAGATTCTTCTAACACAGAGACCAAAATTCAATCAGGAACAAGAGAATCACCCTGATTTGTCCACACTGAGAGATTATAGTCTCTTCTCCCCCCTTTTTTTTTGTTTTTCTTTTTTTTTTAATTTCATTTTGGTTTTGTTTGCTTTTCTGTTGTGGCTTCTGACATCTTTAGATTTTTCTAGTGTGTATTTTGCTTGGGTCATGGTTGATATTTTGGACTCTGCTCACTTGTTCACCCATCCTTCTCTGCACAAAATGACTAGAAGGAGGAATTCATGACAAAAGAAAAAAGAGGCAATGTTCTTTGCCACAGCAATGTTCTCTGCCACATAGCTAATGGATATGGATATAAGATGTCAGGGATGGACTTTCAGGATAGCAATTATGAACTTAATAACTGGGCTTGAAAAATCATAAGTGACAGTACAGAATCTCTAAGGGCATAAGTGAGATCTACTAAAGCTAAACTTAAAAATGCTATGAATGAGATGCAGTCTAAATTGGATTCTCTAACAGCCAGGGTCAGTGAGGCAGAAGAGAGAATAAGTGATCTAGAGAAGAGTCTCATGGAAAGGAAGGAAGTTGAGGAAAAGGGAAAAGACAACTCAGAACCCATGAAGAAAGATTTCAAGAATTTAATGATGCCCTGAAAAGAAAAAAATATCAGAAATACTGGGGTGCCTGAGGGAGTGGAGAGAGAGAGAGGGCAAGAAGTTATATTTGAGAAAATCATGCCTGGGAACATCCCTAATCTGGGGAAGGAAATAAGTGTTCATGTCCAAGAGGCAGAAAGGACAATAAAATCAATAAAAAATAGATTAACACCCCAACATATAATAATGAAACTTGAAAATTTTAGAGAAAAAAGAAGCTATCATGGAAACATCTAGGAAGAGGCGATTCCTTATGTACAGAGGGAGGAACATCAGAATAACATCAGACCTATCCAAAGAAACCTGACAGTTCAGAAAGGGAAGGCATGATATATTGAGTATATTAAATGAAGAGAATATGCAGCCCAGAATACTTTATCCAGCAAGGCTGTCATTCAGAATGGAAGGAGAGATAAAGAACTTCCAGGACAGACAGAAACTAAAAGAATATGTGACCACCAAGCCATCCAAGAAAGAAATATTAAGGGGGATACTGTAAGGGAAGAGAGACTCCAAGCGTAACATAGACCAGAAAGAAACACAGATAATCAACATAAACAGAGATTTTACAGGCAATACAATGGCACTAAATTCATATCTTTCAATGGTTACTCTGAATGTAAATGAGCTAAATGCTTCAATCAAATGGGTATCAAATTGGATAAAAAAGCAAGACCCATCCGTATGTTTTCCACATTTAAGAGACTAATTTTATTTTATTTTTTAAAATATTTAATTTGTTTATTTGACAGAGAAAGAGAGCACAAGCAGAGGGAGCAGCAGGCAGGAGAAGAGGGAAAAATAGGCTCCCCACTGAGCAGGAAGTCTGATGTGGGACTTGATCCCAGGATTCTGGCATCATGACCCAAGCCAGAGGCAGCTGCATAACTGACTGAGCCACTCAGGGATCCCTACAAGAGACTCATTTTAGATATAAAGTCACCTCCTGACTGTGAGTGTGGGGGTGGAAGACAATTTATCACACTAATGGACTTCAAAAGAAAGCTGGGATAGAAATCCTCATATCAGACAAATTAGATTTTAAACCAAATATTTTAATAAGAGATTCAAAGGGACACTATATCATACTTAAAGGATCTATCCAACAAGAAGATATAAAAATTCTAAATATTTATGCCCCCAACATGGGAGCAGCCAATTATATAAACCAATTAATAACCAAAGTAAAGAAACACATTGATAATTCTATATCAATAGCAGGGGACTTCAACACCCCACCCACGGCAATGGGCAGATCATCTAAGAAGATCAAAAAAGAAACAAGGGCTTTGAATGACACACTGGACAAGATGGACTTCACAGATATATACAGAATGTTGCATCAAAACAGCAGTATACTCATTCTTCTTGAGTGCACATGAAACTTTCCCCAGACTAGACCTATTACTGGGTCACAAATAAGGTCTCAACTGGTCCCAAAATATTAAGATTATTCCCTGCATATTTTCAGAACATAATGTTTTGAAACTGGAACTCAGTCACAATAAGAAATTTGGAAGAAACTAAAACACTTAGAGGTTAACGAGCATCCTGCTAAAGAATGAATTGGTAAACCAGGAAATTAAAGAATTGATTGTTCCCATTGCCCTACATTCCCCTTAATAACTGTTATTGTTTTTTTATTTTCTCAGTTTGGGTATTAGCAATATCCAGCAATACAGAGAACAGTCTGGAGTGGACCCTTCCCTTCCTCCTAGATATGAAGTTGAGTCACAGCCACAGCCACTGTGGAAGGTGTCTTCTGGTCCCAAATTCCCAGAAGGGTTGGACATAACTCCTGGAAGCTGTGTGGTCTACAACATTTGAGCTAATATATGGGTGGGCAGAGCCAATATTGTGCAGAGCAAAGTCAGTTGCTTAGTTGACCGAGGAAATTTGGGGTTGAATCAACTTGAATTAAGACAACAAAATTATTTACCAATTTTAGAGATGCTTCTCTCACTACACCTGAGCAAGGAATCTACCTTGTAACCATACTCATCACTGAATACAGCCTATAGCTTCTTTGACGAGGGTCCTTACCATTGCAAATAAGAAGCTGTATTAACTCCTTAATATCCCTACATACAGTGACACTAGAATGGAGGGCACAGCTGTGGCTTCCCTCATCTTCAGAAGAAAACCAGTTGCCTTGCATAACCAGGGAAGTTGGTGCACACCCTGGCATGATGAACATCCCTAAACAATGAGCTATATAGGCCCTGGGCCCCATCCTACTGCCCTAAAAGGCCAAGGAAGCTAATTCATAGCCCCACTTACTATATTAATATAGTACTCAGTTCTAGCCATTTAGGAAGCCTGACCAGAAAATCCAGGCAACCATGAAGCCCATACTAGAGCCTCATTCAGGTATGGAACAAAGCTAGCAGTCCTATTCAACTCTTCTCAGTCAGCAGCACATTCTGCCATCTCTGTCCTCAGAGTTCAAACAGTTGCCTCACTAAAAATAGGCCATAATTGCAAGCCACACCTGCCCCAGGACATTTTCAGCAGGGACAATCAAAATTCCAAACTGAGCTATCTGGTGAAGAACTGTCTCTGCCAAAGTAAAATTGTAAAGTTGGAAGATGAAACTGATTACTCAAAATGAGCAAAAAGGAATCAAGGATCATGGAAATCCAAGTAAAAATAACACAACCAAAGGAATCTAATAAAGTTCCAATAATTAGCTCTAAAGAAATGGAGATCTATGAACTATTAGACAAATAATTCTCAATGTAGTTTAATGACCTGCAAGAAAACAACAAGACAACTAAACAAAATTAAGAAAACAGTGCTAAACAAACCACGAAGTTTGATAAGGAAATGGCAACCAACAATAAGCACCAAACAGAAATCCTAGAGTTAAAAAACAAAATAACTGAAATGAAGAATTCAACAGTTTCAAAATAGACCTAATCACACAGAAGAAAGAATCAATAACCTGGAGAATAGGACATTGGAAATTACACAGTCAAAGGAACAAAAAGAAAAAAGAATGAAAAAGGGTGGAAAAAGGTTGTGGGAATAATGGGGCACAATGAAAAGAAACAATATTTGCATTATGAGAATTCCAGAAAGAAAAGAGAAAGTAATAGAAAGTATACTTGAAGCAATAATAGTTGAAAAATTCCAAACCTGGAATAGAAGTGGACAACCAGATCCATGATGCCCAAAGGATCCAAATAGGCTCAACCCAAATAGAGCTACACAAAGACATTGTAATTAAATTGTCAAAAATCAAAGGAAAATAAAGGATTTTAAGAGAATCAAGAGGAGACAGAGAAATTACATTCAAGGGAACCCCTGTAAGACTATCAGTGGCTTTCAGTGGCATTCTTGACAGAAACTTTTTAGGTCAGGAAAGAATGGGATGATATATTCAAATACTGAAAAAAAGTACCTGTCAACCAAGAATTCTGTATCCAGTGAACTTATCCTTCAGAAATGAAAGAGAGATAAAGCCTTTCTTATACAAACAAAAGCTGAAGGAATTTATTGCCACTAGACCTGCCTTACAAGAAATGTTAAGGGGAGTTCATTAAGTGGAAGTAAGAGAATGTTAATTACTATAATAAAAACAGAAAAAATGTAGCATATATCTCAATGGTGATGGTACATATATAGTCATAGTTAAGTTCTGCAATATGGTAATAGTGGTGCATAATTCACTTATAACTCTAGTCTAATTTTTTAAAAAAGAACATGGTAAAAATAATCATAACAACAGTAATCTGTCATTAGTTACACAATATTAAAAAACTGTAAATGATAATAACAACAACCTCAAATGTGAGGGTGAAAAGAAATGAAAGTGTAAAGTTTATTAATCCTATTGAAGTTAAATTATTGTAATCTTAAAATAGGGTGTTATAAGTTTAAGATATTTTATGTAAGCCTAGGGTAACAACCAGAGAAAATCCTGCTATTTTAATAAAAGAACACAATAAAGAAGCCAAAGCATACATATTGATACCAAAAGATATGACACAAAGACAGCAAGTAAGGAAAAACAGATCTTACAAAACAACAAGAAAACAATTAAGAAAATGACAATAGTAAGTCCTTACCTGTCAGTAATTACTATGTATGAACTGATTAAATTTTGCAATTAAAAGACATAGAATAGATGATGGATATTAAAAAAAAAATCCAAGAACATGCTTCCCACAAAAGACTCACTTTTGCCTTAAAAACACAGATAGGCTGAGAGTGAAGAGATAGAAGAAGACATTTTAAACAAATGATAACCAAAACCAAAATACAAATAGCAGAGGTAGTTATATTTATATCAGACAAAATACATTTTTTAAAAATGGTAAAAGGAGTCAAAGAAGTTCATTATGTAATGATAAAGTGGTCAATCCATTAAGAAATATAACAATAGTATTTATGCACTCAATATTGGAACATCTAAATATATAAAGCAAAAAATAATAAAACAAACTGAAGAAATAAACAATAATACAATAGTTGTTGGGAACTTTAATACTTCACTCACAACAATGGACAGACGATTCCCACAGACAATCAATAAAGAAATAGTAGGTTAAGCTACACTACAGACCAAATGGATCTAATAGAAAATGGAACATTCTATCCAATAAGTGCAGAATACACATTCTTCTCCAGTGCACATGAAATGTGCTGTGTTGTATTTTGTTTTGTTTTTGTTTTGTTTTGTTTTGTTTTGTTTTTTAGGATAGATCATATGTTAGGCCACAAAACAAATTTTAACAATTTCAAAAATATTGAAATCATACCCAGTATCTTCTCTGACCACAATGACATTAAACTAGAAATCAATAACAAGAAGAAAACTGGAATATTTAGGTCAGGAAAGAATGGCATGATATATTCAAATATTGAAAAAAAGTACCTGTCAACCAAGAATTCTGTATCCAGTGAACTTATCCTTCAGAAATGAAAGAGAGATAAAGCCTTTCTTATACAAACAAAAGCTGAAGGAATTTATTGCCTTCACATACACATACACAAAATTAAACAGCACTATTCTAAACAGTCAATGGATGAAAGAATAAATTAAAGGGAAAATAAAAAGTTTCTGTATAGAGTTGAAAATGGAAACACAGCATAACAGAACTTGTAGGGTGCAGCAAAAGCAGTTAGTTCTAGGAGGGAAGTTTATGGCAACTAATGCCTGCATTGAAAATTGAGAAAGATCTTAAATAAACAATTCAACTCTATGCCTTAAGGAATTAGAAAAAGAAAAACAAACTGACCCCAAAGTTAGAAGAAGAAAGGAAATAATAAAGATTACAGCATAAATAAAATATATAGATAATAGAAAAAATGATGGAAAGTAAAGGCAAACTAAAAGTTGGTCTTTTCACAAGATAAACTCCACAAATCTTTAGTTAGATTAGCCAAGGGGAAAAAAAAGAAAGGACCCAAATTAACAAAATGAAAAAGGAGACATTACAATTGATAACACAAAAATTCAGAGGATAAGAAGAAGCTACTATGAACAACTATATGCCAACAAACTGAACAAACTAGAATAAATGGAAAAATTCTTTGATAAACTTTCAAATTTTATCTCACTTGTTTGGAGAACTTAGACTTAGAAAGCTTAAATGAAAAGAAAATAGAAAGTCTGAATAGACCAATTACTAGTAAAGAGATTGAATCGGTAATAAGAAATCTCACAACTGGGGCGCCTGGGTGGCTCTATGGGTTAAGCCTCTGCCTTCGGCTCAGGTCATGATCCCGGGGTCCTGGGATCGAGCCCCGCATCGGGCTTTCTGCTCAGCAGGGAGCCTGCTTCCCCACCCCCTGCCTACTTGTGATCTCTCTCTCTCTGTCAAATTAAAAAACAAAAATCTTAAAAAAAAAAAAAAGAAATCTCACACCTAAGTAAAGCCCAGGACCCAAAGACCTCAATGTTGAATTTTCCCCAAAATTTAAAGAATTAACACCAATCCTTCTCAAAGTCTTCCAAAAAATCAAAGAGGAAAGGATAATTCCAAACTCATTTTATGGGGCCAGCATTATTTTGATACCAAATCATAAAACAACACTCTTAGAAAAGAAAATATAGGCCAATATCCCTGATAAATATAGATGCAAAAATTCTCAACAAATTACCAGCAGACAAATTTCAGAAGCACATTGAAAGTGTCATTCACCATAATAAATTGTGATTTATCCCTGAAATGCAAGGATGTTTCAACACATGCAAATCAATCAATGTGATAGGCCACATTAATAGAATGAAGGAAAATAATCTTATGATCATCTCAATAGACACAGAGAAAACATTTGACAACATTTAACATCTATTCATGATAAAATTTAACAAATTAGGTATAGAAAGACCATATATCAACATAATAAAGACCATATTTGACAAGTCCACAGCCAATGTTACACTTAATGGTGAAGAATTGAAAACTTTTCCTCTAAAATCAGGAACAAAACAAGGATACCCACTCTTACCACTCCTATTCTGCAGTCCTAGCTAGAACAATCACACAAGAAAAATAAATAAAAGGATATCAGAATTGGAAAGGAAGGGGGACACCTAGGTAGCTCAGTCCATAGAGTATATGCCTTCTGCTCATGTCATGATCCCAGAGTCCTGGGATCAAGCCCCATGTCCAGCTCCCTGTTCAGTAGGAAGTCTGCTTTTCTCCTTCTGCCCCTCCCCCTGCTCTTGTTCTCTCTATCTCTCAAATAAATAAATACAATCTTAAAAAAAAGAATTGGAAAGGGAGAAGTAAAATTGTTCCTGTATGTAGGTGAAATGATTTTATATATTGGAAAATCCTGAAGATCTGATGAAGTGTTAGATCAAATCAATGAATTCAGTATAGTTGTAGTATATAAAATTAACATACAAAATCAGTAGCATTTCTATACATTAAAAATTAATTTTCTGAAAAAGAGATAAACCAATCCCATTTACAATAGCATCAAAAACAATAAAATACTTAAGATTTGGGGTACCTGGATGGCCTGGTTGGCTAAGCGTGTAACTCTTGATTTTGGCTCAATGAATGATCTCAGGGTCTTGAGATCAAGCCCTATGTCAGGCTCTGCACTCAGTGGAGAATCTGCTTCTCTCTTCTTCCCTTTGCCCTTCCCCATATTCATGCTCACTCTCTCTCAAATAAAAAATAAAATCTTAAAAAAATTAACTAAGGAGGTGAAAGAACTCCACTCTGAAAACTATGAGACAATGATGTAAGAAATATGAGACACAAATAAAAGGTATCTCATATTCATGGATTAGAAGCATTAACATTGTTAATATGTCAATACTACCAAAAGACAGCTATAGATTCAATGCAATTCCTGTCAAGTTTTCATTATATAATGTTAGGTGAACAAAGCAGGTTAAAAACACTACGGAGTATTATGCCTCCATCATAAGGGATGGATACCCAACTTTTGCAGCATCAGGGACGGGACTGGAAGAGATTATGCTGAGCGAAATAAGTCAAGCAGAGAGAGTCAATTATCATATGGTTTCACTTATTTGTGGAGCATAACAAATAACATGGAGGACATGGGGAGATGGAGAGGAGAAGGGAGTTGAGGGAAATTGGAAGGGGAGGTGAACCATGAGAGACTATGGACTGAAAAACAACCTGACAGGTTTTGAAGGGGTGGGGGATGGGAGGTTAGGGGAGTCTGGTGGTGGGTATTGGGGAGGGCACGTATTGCATGGAGCACTGGGTGTGGTGCAAAAACAATGAATACTGTTACGCTGAAAAGAAATTAAAAAATCAAAATTTTTAAAAAAGGTAAAAAAAAAAAAACCCCACTACCCTAGACATTGGGATATACGGTGTGAACAGAACGGATATGTGTTCTTTCTTCTTGGAGAAATGGGGAAAATAAACATAAAACAACTACATACACAAGTGGAATTATTTGTGACAAAGAAGTGCAGGGTGCTTCCAGATGATATAAGAGGGAAGGTCTTCCAAAGCAAATGTCAATGGCTGAAATAATAGCATATATGAGGACCCTGAAGTAGAAAAGAACATGGTGCCTTCCAGGAATGGAAAATTTCAATATGATCAAAATACACAAAATAATGGGTAGAATGAGATAAGAGAGGCTTATTATGTAGATGGGTACTAGATCATATTATACCTTGCAAAGTACCTATTGGGAACTGAGGGTGAAAGATACTAAGCCCTATTCTCCAGAAAATTACAGTCAAGTAGGGGGACATGAAAACAATCTAATTATCTGTAATACAAAGAAAAATACAAGTGAAAAAAGTACATATAAGTGTGGTATGTATATTCAGGAGAGACAGATCTCATTCCTCCTGGCTGGAGGATGAGGGTAAAGAAATATTTCCTGGAAGAGTTAGCATTTGGCATTTGAGACAAACCTTAATAAATGAGAAGGATTTGCCAAAGGTAGAAATTGAGGAAAAGATTTACCAGGGGAAGGAGAGTTATGAGTATAAGCATAATTATAAGGAAGAATACCAGGGAGGCTCTTTCAGGAAATGATGAGATGTATACTTAGACTAAAGTGTAATGTATTTATAATAATAGCTACCATTCATTGAGTGCCATTATTCTGAGTATTCTATGTGTATTAATTAATACTCACAAAGATCTTAAAAGGTTGGTACTATTATACTAATTTTAAAAATAAGAAAACGAAAGCCCATGGAAATTCTCCAAATTCCCACTCTTTAAATGGGGGAGATAGGATTCAAACCCAAGGATATCTAATTCCACATCTCTTGTATGTAACTGATTATGCAACCTAACATATTGAAAAGTAAAAATAGAGGATAAGGCAGGAAGGTAGGTGGGGCTAAGAAAACAGAAGAAAGCCTTTCTGTCAGGATAAAGAGAATTTTATTTGTTAGAGAATGGAGATCCACAGAAATTCTGTAAACATCAGAGACATAAATAGAGCTAAGTTTTAAGGATATGCACTTGGCCAACAATGTATGGGGAAAAGGATGGATTAGAGTGGGGCTACTCAAAGTGTGATCCCAGAACTGGCAGCATCAACATTGATTTGCTACTTAGAAATTCTTACACTCTTCCAGGCCTACTGAATCAGAAACGGAACAAAATCCCAAAGTTTTTGTTTTATAAGCTTTTCATGTGATCCAAATACACACTAAAGTTTGTGAACTACTAGATAGGAAAGAGGAAAGACTAATGGTTTAAGAAAAAACAACAGTTTGAGACAACAGAAATGATTTAAGTGAAAGATATTAAAAGTCTGGGTTAAGATGATTACAAGGGAAAAATGGATTTGAGATTCCTCGTGGTTCTAGAATTTACTGAGTTCAATCACTTATTGGATGTGGACAGCAAGGAGGTGGAGAAATAAAATAAAAACAGAAAAGTCAGGACCTGCTAATTAGAAAGAAATATAATAATTTTGTTTTTGACTACATTCTTCTTAAATTAATTTCACCAAAAGGAATCTTTGAAAGTTGATAGCTTACCATCCATACTCTCCAAGCCCAATTTAAACAAACAAACAAATAGATTTCTGCTTGTGGCATGTGACAATTTGTTTGGAGGGAGTTGCTTTTAGCAATAAATTAGATTTTGTGAATTTCCAACAGGTACAGAATTCATGTTAAAGATCCAATGATGATAATGGTAATAACTCCCAAAAAAACACCAAAATGCGTGAAAACAGCTCATAAACTTTAAATGGATAGCCATTAATAACAATGGACTCTATCTAACTTCTATTTTCAAGCCCCATATACAAAGAAATTTTTTTTCCAGTATCACATTTTATTCTTTCAGTGCTATAGGAACATAGTTTTTTTGTTTTGTTTATTTTGTCTTATTTCTTTTCAGCATAACAGAATTCATAGTTTTGCACTACACCCAGTGCTCCATGCAATGCGTGCCCTCCATTATACCCACCAGCCGGGCTCCACCAACCTCCCACCCCCCGCCCCTTCAAAACCCTCAGCTTTTTTTTTCAGAGTCCATAGTCTCTCATGGTTCATCTCCCCCTACAATTTCCCTCAACTCCCTTCTCCTCTCCATCTCCCCATGTCCTCCATTTATTTGTTATGCTCCGCAAATAAGTGAAACCATATGATAATTGACTCTCTCTGCTTGACTTATTTCACTCAGCATAATCTCTTCCAGTCCTGTCCATGTTGATACAAATGTTGTGTATTCATCCTTTCTGATGGAGGCATAATATTCCATAGTGTATATGGACCACATCTTCCTAATCCATTCGTCCTTGAAGGGCATGTTGGTTCATTCCACAGTTTGGCGACTGTGTCCATTGCTGCTATAAACGTTGGGGTAGAGATAGCCCTTCTTTTCACCACATCTGTATCTTTGGGGTAAATACCGAGTAGTGCAATTGCATGGTCATAGGGAAGCTCTATTTTTAATTTCTTGAGGAATCTCCACACTGTTCTCCAGAGTGGCTGCACCAAATTGCATTCCCACCAACAGTGTAAGAGGGTTCTCCTTTCTCCACATCCTCTCCAACACACGTTGTTTCCTGTCTTGCTGATTTTGGCCATTCTAACTGGTGTGAGGTGGTATCTCAATGTGGTTTTAATTTGAATCTCCCCGATGGCTAGTGATGAGGAACATTTTTTCAAGTGTCTGATAGCAATCTGTATGTCTTCATTGGAGAAGTGTCTGTTCATATCTTCTGCCCATTTTTTGATATGATTATCTGTTTTGTATGTATTGAGTTTGAGAAGTTCTTTATAGATCCTGGATATCAACCTTTTGTCTGTACTGTCATTTGCAAATATCTTCTCCCATGCCGTGGGTTGCCTCTTTGTTTTGTCGACTGTCTCCTTTGCTGTGCAGAAGCTTTTGATCTTGATGAAGTCCCAAAAGTTCATTTTTGCTTTTGTTTCCTTTGCCTTTGGTGACATATCTTGAAAGAAGTTGCTGTGGCTGATAGCAAAGAGGTTACTTCCTATGTTCTCCTCTAGGATTCTGATGGATTCCTGTCTCACATTGAGGTCCTTTATCCATTTCGAGTTTATCTTTGTGTATGGTGTAAGAGAATGGTCGAGTTTCATTCTTCTCCATGTACCTGCCCAATTTTCCCAGCACCATTTATTGAAGAGACTGCCTTTTTTCCACTATATATTTTTTCCTGCTTTGCCGAAGATTATTTGACCATAGAGTTGAGGGTCAATATCTGGGCTCTCTACTCTGTTCCATTGGTCTATGTGTCTGTTTTGATGCCAGTACCATGCTGTCTTGGTGATCACAGATTTGTAGTAAAGCTTGAAATCAGGTAATGAGATGCCACCAGTTTTATTTTTGTTTTTCAACATTTCCTTAGCGATTCGGGGTCTCTTCTGATTCCTTACAAATTTTAGGATTATTTGCTCCAGCTCTTTGAAAAATACCAGTGGAATTTTGATGGGAATGGCATTAAAAGTATAGATTGCTCTAGGTAGTACAGACATTTTAAGAATGTTTATTTTTCCGATCCAAGAACATGGAATGGTCTTCCATCTTTTTATGTCTTCTTTGATTTCTTCATGAGTGTTCTGTAGTTCCTCGAGTACAGATCCTTTACCTCTTTAGTTAGGTTTATTCCCAGGTATCTTATGGTTCTTGGTGCTATAGTAAATGGAATCGATTCTCTAATTTCCCTTTCTGTATTTTCATTGTTCGTGTATAAGAAAGCCACTGTTTTCTGTACATTGACATTGTGTCCTGCCACGTTACTGAATTGCTGTATGAGTTCTAGTAGTTTGGGGGTGGAGTCCTTTGGGTTTTCCATATAAAGAATCATGTCATCTGCGAAGAGAGAGAGAGTTTGACTTCTTCATTGCCAATTTGGATCCCTTTTATTTCTCTTTGTTGTCTGATTGCTGCTGCTAGGACTTCTAATACTATGTTGAACAAGAGTGGTGAGAGTGGGCATCCTTGTCATGTTCCTGATCTCAATGGGAAGGCGGTGAGCTTTTTCCCATTGAGGATGATATTTGCTGTGGGTCTTTCATAGACAGATTTATGAAGTTCAGGAATGTTCCCTCGATCCCTATACTTTGAAACATTTTAATCAGGAACGGATGCTGGATTTTGTCAAATGCTTTTTCTGCATCAATTGAGAGGACCATGTGGTTCTTTTCTCTTCTCTTATTGATTTGTTCTATCACATTGATTGACTTGCGAATGTTGAACCACCCTTGTAAGCCAGGGATGAATCCCACCTGGTCATGGTGGATGATCTTTTTCATGTGCTGTTGGATCGTGTTTGCTAGGATCTTGTTGAGAATCTTAGAATCCATATTCATCAGTGATATTGGTCTGAAATTCTCCTCTTTGGTGTGGTCTTTGCCTGGTTTGGGGATCAGTGTAATGCTTGCTTCATAAAAAGAGTCTGGAAGTTTTCTTTCTGCTTCAATATTTTGAAACAGCTTCAGGAAAATAGGTCTTATTTCTTTTTTTAAAAAAAAATTGGTAGAATTCCGCAGGTAATCCGTCCGGTCCTGGGCTTTCTTTTTTTGGGAGGTTTTTGATCACTGCTTCAATCTCGTTTTTAGATATCGCTCTATTCAGGTTGTCGATTTCTTCCTGGTTCAATTTTGGGAGTTTATATTTTTCCAGGAATGTATCCATTTCATCTAGGTTGCTTAACTTATTGGTATATAACTGTTGATAATAGCTTCTGATGATTGTTTCTACTTCCTTGGTGTTAGTTGTGATCTCTCCCTTTTCATTAATGATTTTATTAATTTGAGCTTTCTGTCTTTCCTTTTGGATTAGTGTGGCCAATGGTTTATCAATCTTATTGATTCTTTCAAAAAACCAGCTTCTAGTTTCATTGATACGTTCTACTGTATCTCTAGTTTCTACCTCATTGATCTCTGTTCTAATCTTGATTATTTTCCTTCTTGTGTGTGGAGTTGGTTTAATTTTTTTTTTGATTCTCCAGTTCTTTAAGGTGTAGAGACAGCTGGTGTATTCTGGATTTCTCAATTTTTTTGAGGGAGGCTTGGATGGCTATGTATTTCCCCCTTAGGAATGCCTTTGCTGTATCCCATAGGTTTTGGACCTGAAGTGTCTTCATTCTCATTGGTTTCCATGAATTGTTTAAGTTCTTCTTTGATCTCCTGGTTGATCCAAGCATTCTTAAGCAAGGTGGTCTTTAGCTTCCAGCTGTTTGAATACCTTCCAAACTTTTCCTTGTGGTTGAGCTCCAGTTTCAAAGCATTGTGATCTGACAATATGCAGGGAACAATCTCAATCTTATGGTATCGGTTGAGTCCTCATTTGTGACCCAGTATGTGGTCTATTCTGGAGAAGGTTCCATGTGCACTTGACAAGAACGAGTATTCTGTTGTTTTAGGGTGGGATGTTCTGTATATATCTGTGAGGTCCATCTGGTCCAATGTGTCATTCAATGCTTTTGTTTCTTTATTGGTTTTCTGCATGGATGATCTGTCTATTACTGAGAGAGGCATGTTAAGTTCTCCTACTATCAATGTATTCATATCAATATGACTCTTTATCTTGATTAATAGTTTTCTTATGTAATTGGCTGCTCCCATATTGGGGGCATAGATATTTACAATTGTTAGATCATCTTGGTGGATAGTCCCCTTAAGAATGATGTAAGGTCCTTCTGTATCTCTGACTACAGTCTTTAGTTCAATATCTAATTTATCTGATATGAGAATCGCTACCCTGGCATTCTCTTAAGGCCCATTGGCATGAAAGATGCTTCTCCATCCATTCACTTTCAATCTGGGTGTATCCTTAGGTTCAAATTGGTCTCCTGTAGAAAACACATGGATGGGTCCTGTCGTTTAATCCAATCTGCAACTCTGTGTCACTTTATGGGTGCATTTAGGCCATTCACATTGAGAGTGATTATTGATAGATATGTTTTTATTGACATCGTGTTACCTTTGAAGTCTTTCTGTAGATTGTCTCTATATTTCTGTTCAATGATATTCTTAGGATTTTTCCTCTTTTATAGAACCGCCCTTAATATTTCTTGCAGTGTTGGCTTGGTGATAGCATACTCTTTTAAGCCTTGCCGGTCTTGGAAACTCTTTATCTCTCCATCCATTTTGAATGTCAGTCTTGCTGGATAAAGTATTCTTGGCTGCATGTTTTTCTCATTTAGTGCCCTGAATATATCTTGCCAGCCCTTTCTGGCTTGCCAGGTTGCTGTGGACAGGTCTGACATTATTCTGATGGGCTTTCCTCTGTACATAAGGAGCTTCTTTGTCCTAACTGCCTTAAAGAGAGTTTCTCTAGAATTATAATTCCTCATTCTTACTATCAAGTGTCTCGAGGTGTTTTGAGAATCTAAAATCTTAGGGGGGGACCGTTCTGCCTCTAGTACATGAACGCTGGTTCCATTTGCGAGATTCAGAAAGTTTTCATGAAGAACATGTTCCACTATATCTTCTAGACTTCTTTCTTTCTCCTCCCCTTCAGGGATTCCAATAATTCTGGCATTGGAACGTTTCATGGCATCACTTATTTCCCTGATTCTGTTTTTGTGGCTTCTAAGCTGTTTGTTCCAGGCTTCCTCCTGATCCTTTCTCTCTCTCTGTTTGTCCTCCAGATCACTAATTCTATCTTCTGTCTTAGTTACCCTAGCTGTTAGAGAATTTAGATTAGATTGGAACTCATTGAAAGCCTTGTGAACATCATCCCTGGTGGCTTTCAGTTCTGCCCTAACATTGTGAACATCATCCCTGGTGGCTTTCAGTTCTGCCCTAATCAATTCCTTTTGGTCATCCATGGCTTTCTCCAACCTCGCTATTGCCTGGATAATTGTTAGCCTGAATTCCCTTTCCAACATAATGTCTATGTCAGTAGCCATTAGCTGTGTTGCAGAGGGCCCATCTCCTGAATTTTTCTTCTGCTGGGCATTCCTCCTCCTAGTCATTTTGGTGAGAGATGGCTGAACGGATGTAGCTGGATGTATCGACCATGGTGCAATCCAGGTGTACCCTGGAACGCTACTGAGCAATCAAGAGTCCCCACCCATATGAAAGAAAAAAAGAAAGAGAGAAAGAAGAAAAAACAGAGAGACAGAGAGACAGAGAGAGAGAGAGAGGAAAAAGAAAGAAGGATAAAAGAGAAGGCTCAGCCCCAATGGGCCCCAAGGTAAGGTTTGTGAAGTATACAAACAAAAACAGACAAACAAAAAGACTGATAAAAGTATATGACAAGAGAAGAAAAAAACATATACATAAATATGAAGAAGCAAAACAAACAAACAAACAAACAAAAGAACCTCGTCGAAAAGAATCCCAAATATAAGATTTATATACTACCAGGACAGACACAAATACACAGAAATACTGGCAGAAGAAAAAGATGGGAGAGTGCTTATAAATTCTCAGTGTGGGCAAGGAAGGTTGTTTCGATTCTTCCTGGATGTATCTTCATATCTTTTTTAAAGGACACAACTTTCCTATGATAATGGGGGATTAAAAATTGGTTTACCTATAGGGGTAGCATTGATTGGGGAAAGGGGATTACCTTGAAGTTTAACTCTATATGAATATTAACAATTAAAAATAAAGAAAAGAATGATCTAAACTAAAGTAAAATTTTAAAAAAATTTTTAAAATAGAAAAGCAGAAGAAAAACATGGGTATATGTATGAAAAAGTTCAGGTTAAAAGGTTATTATGGAATTTGATGTATTGGACATCTCACTGTGATGTTAAATAGGCTAACAAAATCTATATAAAAAATAAAAAAATTTAAAAATGAACCAGAATAATGGGAAAGAATGAAAAATTAAAAGTTGTATCTCTGAAGTAGTAGTGATTGTTGTCTTGTCATTTTTTTCCCCTCCGGTTGGCTTTCTGGGGGAGGGACCTGCCATGTGGGTTTTCAGGCAGTGTTTCCTGAGTTAAGTCCTCCCACCCCCCTCAAGGAGGTGGGCTCTGAGGAAACAGGCCCTTCAGACTTTTGTTCTCTGGAGGTTTTTATGTCTGTTCATTTGTTTTCTCTCCCCTTGGCAGCTCCCAATGGTTCTTGGAGGTTTAGAGGAAAGCAAACTGCACCCAGACCTCCCCCCAGAGAGAAGCCCCAGCCTGTTCCCCTCTTGGTGCTGCAGAGCACACAGGCTCCCCCCTGGCCGATGGCAGAGCAGGTTCCCAGCTGCGGTCTTTGGGGACACAGGAACTCCTGCTTGTACTCTAAACCACAGCTGTGGTGGTTGTCTGGGCAGCTCCAGACCGCCAGAGAGGTTCCAAGCAGTGATCTCCATTGAGGTTTTCCCACTGGCCAGGGCTGGGATCGCTCAGACTTTCCGGGTCCAAGAGCACTGGGCTGGCGCTTCCTCCTCTCACCTCTCTCAGGGGAGGGTGTGGGGCGCATCTCAGGCTCTGAAAGCATGGTGCAGCACATGCGTGGGGGCTGCAAAAAGCCTGCTTCTGCCCCGCAAGGGTCCCAGCCCCTCCCACACGCCAAGCACCCTTAGGAGGTCTCCTCGCGGCTCAGGGACCAAGACCTACTTTCTCTGCCACACTCTCTCTGGCTCAGCGCCAGGGGTGTTTGTCCCCAGTCGGGGGACTTAAGCCCCTGTCCCTAACCGTTCCAAATCCCACAATTTCACCCCACGATCCTTTGTTCTTTTTGAGTGCTTTCTACGAGACTTCAAGTTAATGCTGGTCCCCAGATGCAGGAGACTCTCGTATTGGAGTATTACTTTCCAATGGCTCGCTTCTGGTGGCTCCCTCCCCCTTTTGTTTTTGTTCTGATACCAGTCCAATGTTCCCACTCCGCTTTACCTGCCCACTTGCATCTTCTGCCCCTGTAGAGATCCAGACGTGTATAATTCTGATCTCAGGCTGATTTCATGGGTGATCGGAGTTCCTTGGTAGGTAATCAGCTCACTTTGGGGTACAGGTTGAAATAGCGCCTCCTCCTAGTTCCCCGCCATCTTGTCCCCCTACTCAGAAATGTTATTATTTATATGCCAGAAGGACACTCTTACAACATTAATCTCAACTATTTGTAGTCTTATTCTACCAATAAGTAAATTCTATCTCCTCCCTATCTGGCCCTCCTTGCTCCTGATTTCAAACAATTGTAAAAGTTTTGGAAAGAAAGAACCTTGCATGATGCTTTCCACATACTGGGCAAGGGCCATAAATGTTAATTTGATTTAAAACAGTGTTTTCTAGCCACTTTTTCCCAAGAATGTACAATGAGATCTCTGTGTAATTTAGATCCCTATAGAATTATCTGTTAAGCAAAACATAAATAACAGTAGAGAGTCCTTACCATAGGATTTATGTACTAAACAGAGCTATTCTATCACAATAAATAAATACTGGGATGAGAATAAAATACTACAGGTGATATGAGAAGCAGATTCAAACTGACCATCTTTTTTCTCACCTCACTTTATTATATCACTTAATGATTTGGATATATTTAGGACTGCTGTCACATTTCCAGAATTCTCTTACTGATTAGGTATGATAAACCATGTTTCTATTCTTCTTCCTACAGTCAAGTCACAACTAAAAGAAGAAACAGGATCTATAAAACCCTTCACTAATCAACCCTTTTAATTTTTATTAGTTAGTCTACTCAAATAGGTTTACATTTCTTTTTCTCACTTTCCCATAGTTTTTCTGCCAACAGGTGAGAATATTTTAAAGAATAAAAGAAAGATGATATATCCATGAGCCTGGATGAGATATGGTCTAGGATGAGCTGGTGAAGTAATCCTACCATATAAGATGCAGAAAACTCCTGTAGGTTTCATTATAAAACTGAACATTACTTATGGCCTGCATTTGAGTCCTACTTCTACCACTAAATAATGATGACTTTACATAACGACCTTTCCCTTTTTTGGCCTCAATTTTGTAATATGAAAAAATCAGATGACTATTCAGGGTCTTTTTTGGTTCCATACAAGTTTTAGTATTATTTGTTCTAGTTCTGTGAAAATGATCTTGGTATTTTGATAGGGATTGTATTAAATCTATAGATAGCTGTGGGTAGTATGAATATTTTAAAATATTAGTTCTTCCAATACATAAGCATGGATTATCTTCATAGTGTCATCTTCAATTTCTACCATCAGTCTTTCATAGTTTTTGGAGTACAGATCTTTCATCTTCTTAAAGTTTATTCCTAGGTATTAAAACAACATAGCTGGACCTAGACAGTATAATGCAAAATGAAATGTCTGAGAAAAACAAATACCATATGATGTGGTATGTGAAATTTAAGAAACAAAGCAAAAGAGAGAGAGAGAGAATTTAAGAAACAAAGCAAAAGAGAGAGAAAGAGAGAGAAAGAGAAAGAATCAAATCATAGACTCTTTTTTAAAATTTTAATTCTACTTTATTTTTTGCCATAGACTTTTTTGAAATTAACATATAATGTATTATTAGCCCCAGGGGTACAGGTCTGTGAATAGCCAGGTTTATACACTTCACAGCACTCACCATAGTACATACCCTCCCCAATGCCAATAGCCCAAACACCCTCTCCCTATCCCTCTCCCACCAGCAACGCTCAGTTGGATTTGTGAGATTAAGAGTCTCTTATGGTTTATCTCCCTCCTGATCCCATCTTGTTTCATTTATTCTTTTCCTACCTCCCATAACTCCCACGTTGTTTCTCAACTTCCTCAATCAGGAAGATCATATGATAGTTGTCTTTCTCTGACTGACTTATTTCGCTAAGCATAATACCCTGTAGTTCCATCCACATCGTCGCAAATGGCAAGATTTCATTTCTTTTGATGGCTGCATAGTATTCCATCATATATCTATACCACACCTTCTTTATCCATTCATCTGTTGATGGACATCTAGGTTCTTTCCATAGTTTGGCTATTGTGGACGTTGCTTCTATAAACATTCGGGTGCACATGCCGCTTTGGATCACTACATTTATATCCTTAGGGTAAATACCCAGGGTGCAATTGCTGGGTCATAAGGTAGCTCTCTATTTTCAACTTTTTGAGGAAACTCCATGCTGTTTTCCAGAGTGGTTGCACCAGCTTGCATTCCCACCCAGAGTGTAGGAGGGTTCCCCTTTCTCCGCGTCCTCGCCAGCATCTGTCATTTCCTGACTTGTTAATTTTAGCCATTCTGACTGGTGTGAGGTGGTAGCTCATTGTGGTTTTGAGTTGTATTTCCCTGATGCCAAG
>PISX010021423.1:0-25632 GCA_004024625.1 Mellivora capensis
ATGATGGAATATTATTCAGCCATAAAAAATGAGATCTTGCCATTTAAGACAATATAGATAGAACTGACGTATTGTGCTAAGTGAAATAAACTAGACTGAGAAGACAAATACCTTATGATTTCGCTCATATGTGGAATCTAAAAATAATAATAATAATAATAATAGTAAGTAAATGAATAAGCCAATAAAGAGCAGAATCAGACCTATAAATAGAATAAACTGAGAGTTGCCAGAGGGGAGGGGAAGGGGAATTGGGCAAAATGAGTAAAGGGAAGTGGAAGATACAAGCTTCCAGTTATGGAATGAATTAATTACAGGAATAAAAGGCCAGTATAAGGAGTATAGTTAATGATATTGCAATAGTGATGGATGGACCATGTAGATGGTAGCTACACTTGGGAACAAAGCATAATATATAAACTTATCTAACCACTATGCTGTATACCCAAAACTAATGTAACATTGTGTGTCAAATATAGTCATAATAAAAAATATACCTTTAAAAAAAAAAGAGGTGATATATATATGCAATGAAATATTACTTGGCCATAAAAAAGAACCAGACTATACCATTCCAATCAATATGGAAGCACTTAGATGGCAGTAATTACTTGCATGGTTAATGGCATGTTTTTACTTGTTTATCTGTGTATATTCTTAAATTTCCCAGTTTTCATCTTAAATATAATAAATTTTGAAGAAAAAAAATTAATACTCAATATTTTATGTATAAATTGTGTTCATTCTACTGTCTGCTGTGGGACCAGTGAAAGATGCTTTAACTGCCAGTGACTCACATGTTTCCTTTTAAAATGGGAAGGGTTAAATGAGAAAAATGTATGAAGCGAGTTGAGGGAAATTGGGGGGGAGATGAACCATGAGAGACTATGGACTCTGAAAAACCACCTGAGGGTTTTGAAGGGGCGGGGGGTGGGAGGTTGGGGGGGCCAGGTGGTGGGTATTATGGAGGGCACGCATTGCATGGAACACTGGGTATGTTGTAAAACTATGAATTCTGTTATGCTGCAAAGAAATGAAATAAAAAAATTAAAAATAAAAGAAAGAAAAATGTATATATTCTGAACAGCAAGTTATCATAAGCTTAGCTCAGCCAAACTACTCAAATATAGAGAAGTGGGGAAAGTATGTCTTAAATTATTTCTCCCTAAAAAGGTTTATTTCTAGCAACTAAAGCACTCATAACTTGTGGAAAATAAGCACCAATGACTTTTCTAAATAACATGAATAAGATTGAGTTCATCAAAAGTTATGTTCCAGTGTGTGACTACTGTTAGGGTTCCAATATAACACATTCAAATCAAATTTTCAGTGAAGTCTGCTAATTTGAAAATTAACAAGTTTGTTTTTCACATACCTACTGACTCTTCCCTAGATAAAAAAAGAAAAAGAAACCTCTGGTGTATTACCTAGATGAAGACAGAAGCTTTAAAAGTTGACAGATATAAACAGTATATTTTAAACATTTTTGTTTGACAAGCATGCTTATGATTTCCAAAGCTAATTCTTAAATAGTGTAAACTTGTATAAATTTTACATTATTTAAATTATGATCTGGATCTTAGAGTCAGTTCAGTAAAATTATGGCATCAATTTATTAAGATAATGTATGTGAAAGAACTTAGCACAGTACCTAGAACACACAGGTACTCATCAATTTTCTTAGTAACTGAACAATAAAGGCATGATTTTTAAGCCAAGAAAGTACACTGAAGAAATTATAAAATGATTTGCATTTAGTATTGCTAAGTTTTTATATCTGTATTTATTTATCTTGACATGGCACATGACATCTCTAGATCAGAGACCAAATTGTTTATTATTCATAGAGCATCTTATTGCCAGTTCCTTGAACCTCAGTCCTGATAGAATGGCATGATAAAAGCCAGTCGTTGCCATGCACATGCACTGTGTTTGCACCACAGGACAGGAATCCCAAAGTTACATGAAAAGCTTATATAGAGAAGCTGTCACATCTGTTCCCTCATTTCCAGAGAGAAAGAGACCTTAGTTCTGAAAGCAAATGCTCTAGAAAAGGAAAAGTCCCTAAGTTTTTGTCACCATTAAGGTAGATAAGTGTTGAGGAGATATGTTACATCTCTCTGGAGCAATTCACTCTCTCTTGCTTTCAAGTCATATTTGTTCTTTAATCATCTAACCACTTACTTTGCTGAATAAGCCCTAATTATGCAGAAATGTGAATATATTCATGAAGTATTGTATCCTCCCAAAAAGTATATTATGAAATATTAAAAATGCTTAATTATATTTATGAAGCTAGATCTCCTGGGCATTACTAAGTAATTCATAATAAGTTCAGACACTTTATAATCCTGAAAGAAGATTTAGCCCCATTGTTCATATGTAGAAACTAAGGTCCAAAGATGAGTAAAACACACAATTTTGTATAGTCTAAAATATTTACAATGAACCACCACATAAAATAAAATATAATATTCTACAGTTCTATAATTACCAATACTAAAAGTATGCATTGGGGTGACATTTAAAACTGACACCAATAAAGACTATTATATTCCAGAAAGATTTTCCACCACTACAGATCTTAATGGCTAGTATAAATATATTGAAATTCACTGTAATCATTTTGCTTAAGTGTGCCAGTATGTGCAATGTGTGTGTTAGCATGTGTCATATTAAAAAAAAAAAACACTGCTGTACAGAGAATTTCCATGTTCTGGATGTCATTCTGAATTGATAATCTGTTTATAATAGGCATTTTACCCAATGTAAATCAAAGGAAGCACAAAATGTAGTTTAGGTTTATGTGTCCATTTGATTTTAGCCATTCTAACAGGTGCAAAGTGGTATCTCATTGTGGTTTTAATTTGCATTTCCCTGATGATTACTGATGTTGAACACATTTTCATGTGTCTGTTGGCCATGGGTGTATCTTCTTTGGACAAATGTCTATTTAGGTACTCTGTTCACTTTTTAATTGGATTATATGGAGGATTTATTGTATTTTTTGTGTGTGTGTGTTGAATGTTCCTTACATATTTTGGACATTAACTCATTATCAGATAAATAATTTGAAAATATCTTCTCCTATTCAATAGATTGCCTTTTTGTTTTGTTGTTGATTCCCTTTGCTGTGCACAAGTATTTTTATTTTCATACAGTCCAATTTAATTTTGCTTTTGTTTCCCTTACCAGAGGAGACATATCTTCACGTAGGTTTCTGTGGCTGATATCAAAGAAATTACTATGTCTATTTTCCTCTAGAAATGTCATGATTTCAAGTCTCACATTGAGGTCCTTAACCCATTTTGAATTTATATCTGTGTATGATATAAGAAAGTAGCCCAGATTCATTCTTCTGCATATAGCTGTCCAGTTTTCCCAATATCATTTGTTGAAGAGACTTTTTTCCATTTAATATTCTTTATATTTAAGAGGATGATTTAACTCTGTGTCCTTTTATTTGGCATTGTACCTGAGTGGCTCAGTGGGTTAAGCCTCTTCCTTTGGCTCAGGTCATGATCTCAGGGTCCTGGGATCGAGCCCCGCATTGGGCTCTCTGCTTGGCGGGGAGCCTGCTTCCTTCTCTCTCTGCCTACTTGTGATCTCTCTCTCTGTGTCAAATAAATAAATGAAATCTTAAAATAAAAAAAATAAATATTATACACTTATTATTTAAAGCCAGTAACATAATGTAAATTTACAACTATATAATATTTAAAAAACCTAAAAATCTAGAATTTCTTCTTAATCATAAGTAGTCAATTAATATACTATATACTGTTAGTGTTGAAAGAGTATTACTATTTAAATATTTATATTTAATATATGATATAAACAAATATTTGATCAGAATATCTCAATCCCTGATGGAAACAGATAATAAAAATGAAAGAGAAATAATTTAGGAAAAAATACTTGTTTTTAAACTTCATCAAGGTTTTAAAATTTTAATTACAGAGACAGAGTTCAAGATAAAAAGAGATATTTTGTTTAATTTTACCAATGTGCTTAGAGTTTCATCAACTTTATTATTCCAGTATGCTTCTTTCATCTCTGCATTTTTTTCCAGAAATATGCTTTTGGTACTTATCTATCACAATGGCAGTGGGCATTTTAATCCCAATTGCTCTACTGCTGTCTGTTATTTTCTGTAGGACATAACAATGTATCCTCCTGAGATATATTCTCCAAGTGTATATTTTATCTGTCATACCTGTGGGGACTTTGTGGGAAGCAGTTTAATTCTATCATTCCCATGAAATCACAGAGCTTCCATCCCTTAGGTTAAATATCAAGTTAAGCATTAAAGGGATAAAGGCAAAGAGCGCATGCTTACTAGAGCCAGTGCATAAATAAACATGAAGAACTTCAATGAAAATTCTTCAGGTACTTGGGATGTTGGAAAGTATTTAAAGGCAAAAACCTGCTAGCAACATACAAAAGTTCTTTAGAACAGCAGGGTAGCCTATTTGAGTCACTCAAGTGAAAACCGTTCTTGACCAGGCAAAGCCAAAGTAGTCTACCAAAAAAAAAAAAAAAAAAAAATTCTCTCAGCCAGTGCAGTACCTTGGGAAGAGGAGAAGAGGCAGAAGACAAGAGGCAGAGGAAAAGCATGCATATTCTTAAAAAGGAGCTGCTGATGTTTTAAGAGTCATGACTTGAAGAAGAGCTATGGCATCTTTTTTTTTTTAATTATTATCCAAATATAGCTGACATACCATGTAATATTAGTTTCAAGTGTACAGAACAGTGAGTGGACAATTAAATACATTATGCAACACTGGCCATGCCAAGTGTAGCTACCATTTTTCACAACACAATGTTACTACAGTATTATTGAGTATATTCCCTGTACTGAACTTTTCATCTCTGACTTGCTTATTTTATAACAAATTTTGGACCTCTTAATCTCCTTCACCTCTTTCACCAATCCCTCTACCACAATGTCAAAATTTATGTGAATCTGTGCAGTGGTAGTAGACATAGAAATAACCACAGCAATAGAGAAGGTTTTTCTCAAATATTTGACACAACTTCCTCCTTTTCTTGAACAGGGTGGGGAAATAGTTATTACTCTAAAAATAAAGAATTTGTATGTAGCAACTCATTTAACAATTATACATATCCCTAACAAGGAGGTATTATTCTTATATAACTATCCATCTTAGAGAGGAAAAAATTGAGGCATGACTATCTTTTCTTAGATCACACAATAAGAAATAGAAAATATATCTTTACATTTGGTAATATGATGGGATAAATATTCAGAGTGCCCACATACTCAAAAGCAAGTAGATACTGGATAAAGTATATTTTAAAGTGTTTATGTACTTATATTAATATTATAATAACATTTAAATCACAATAAGAACTAATTCAAAATAATTTAAATAGTCATTTAAAAATCCAGCAAGGACCAGCTTCATCCCAGCTTCATCCCCAACAATCTAACATTTTGAGGAGAAACTGGAGCCAGTAGAAATGTAAAATAAGGAAACACTAAAAATAGGATTTTCTTGAAGACACAAGCCAATATCAAAGATCAACAGAATGTTTTTTTTAATTATACTTTCAGTAATATAATAGCTATAAGTGAGTTAATAAATCACAAATCACAGGAAAAAAGAAAACAATAAAGGTGTGAAAAAGATGTCTTAGGTAAATAATATTCAAATAAAGCTAGGGGAGTTATAATTATCAGAAGGTGCAAACTATAAAATAGAAGAGTAGTGTTAGATTATTAGAAATAAGATTACTAAATTATGATACAAATCATCAGGAAAAATTTATAACCCTTGCCTGGCATACAGGTAGCTTCGAAATATATTAAGCAAAAACTAATAGAAGTAAGGAAAATGGTAATATGTCAGGATAGCAGATTTCAATGTAATTTATCAATGGGTCATTTGGAAAAATATTGATAGACACTGAATTCAAGAATTGGAGAATCCATATACTATGTTCACAGAGAATGTACAATGCCATAAAGCTTTTCTCCAAATATCAGATACTTGTTATCCCAAAGAATATATTCTTAGACCACTATGCAATGATAAATAATAATAATAAATTAATCTTCACCACAGAGTTCTACAAAATTCACGTATGAAAGAAAGAATAGTTGTAGGCATTAAAAATAAATCATAACATAGTTTGATCAATTCATATTTGATAAAAGTAGTATTACAGAGATTATGGTCTTAAATGTTTATACTGGAAGAGAATATGGTAATTAATAAGCACCTAAATCATGATATTAGAAAACAAATCACATACCTTCGACTCCAAAAAACTATTCAAAAAGGTAAGTATAGATGTCAAACTATAGTAAATATACAACAGGAGAAGAAAAAAACCTAAGGTCAAATGCTTGTTTTTTAAAATGAGTATTAAAATAAACATTACAGTCTTACTGGCCATGAGGAAAGAATTTTCAAATAAAAATAACAGGTTGATCATTTTTCTAGTACTCTGCTTTCTTTCTTTCTTGACTGTGTCTCCACCAATCTACCTCCGCTACTTCATTGCTATACTCCAGAAGTGGCTTTCAGTTTTGTTACTATTTGACATGTAAGACAACACCAAGACCAGGATGTATACACATAAAAACACAGGCATATGTATGTGAAAAATGTTTCATTATAAACACTACTTCCAACGTACTAAATGTTCTATCCTATCCTAAAATGCTAGCCATGACCCAAGAAATTGATCTTAAAACACACTAATATGTTGTAAACCTTATTTGTAACACTTCTGTAATCCGAGTTCCAAGTGCTCCACCCTACAAAAACCATCCCCTATCTCTCCAGCTCACTCCCTTTATATTCACCCTTCTAACAGTATTTTGTCCATTTTTTCCAAAAATATCCCATGGATGCTATCACTCAAACACTCTTGCTTACCACTTTCATTTTGTCATATCCCTCTGTGCCCAAATGAGGGATCATTCTATTCATACACAGCATGTACAATCAACCCTCTTGCCCCTCTCTCTTTCTCATATTAATCTGGAAGAAGTCCACACTGTGCTAGATAAAATTCCCTATTGTGTGCCTGCAACCATGCAGATGTATTTGGTTGGGCAAAAACACATAACTATATTGACTGGATAACATGTTTAATTTAAGAATGCTAACTTTATCATGCTGAGTAAAATGCATCTGACTGTACCTAAAAGCTGCTCAAAATGAATGTTGGGTAAAATAAACTAATTTTCTGAAAAAAAAATACTAACTTCAAGCATTACTTTACTAGTACAATATCAAATGGCAATCTTTTTCCTAGTTTATCAAGAAAAAAGAAGTCCTCAGAAGAGAACATTCCAAAGCTATCAACACCAAATTACCTCCTTACTTTTATACATACCAGTGAACTCTGTCTTCTCTCCCAACATTAGGCATAAAAAGGACATTTCTTTTCTGATATGCCAATCCTCCCACTTATGCACTAGATTTTATCTTCTCTCACTCAATCAATTACAGGCTCCAAAATTTTCCCTTTCTGTTTTGCATCAAAAAAGAGTTTCTGATACTGATTAGTCTCACAGTAAATACATTTAGAAATAAATGAATGTAATTCTATTGGTAATAATCTACAATTAATAAAATGGATCAGAGAAATTAACATTTATTCCTATGTTTTCAATGTCTGCATTGAAATAATTCAATGCCTGTATTGAAACCTGTAATACTGAGGTTTAAACATCAAACCACACTACCTCAATATGAATAATAATGTCTCAAAACTTGTATCTCCTAATTTAAGAAAGGATGACTTGATGCAGTGGAACGCTGGCTTTATTGGAGCATTTTTCCCCCTGGAGCTATCTCATCAGTTCATTTTAATAATGTCATAGCAGGCAATCAATGTGTTGTCTCCATGTTAATGGGCATAAAACTTGTTCCAACTCCAGAATGCATGAGTAAGACTTTATGATCTGGTATTTATTGAGAAAATTGCAGTAAAAGTATTGATGTTCCCATCAGTTTGGGTCTGAGCCTATAATTAATAGCTTGTTTCCTTTCATTTCAATGGAGAAAATCAAGTTCTAAGCTAATTAAGTAGAGGTAAGCCATAAATTACTGTTCAACTTAAGAAAAAAATCTGGTTTTGAAACAAAAGGCATTCAGAAGTTTACAACGGAAAATGCATTTACAATACTTGACATTTGGAAATCTTTCTCTTAAAAATATGAAATACATTGCTTACTTTCTGAAACTAAAATGATGCACGAGAAACCATGATTTATCTTTAGTCAAAACAGACATTCATTAGCTGGTGCATTCCCTAGATAATCAGAACTAGTGGTTTAGATGATTTTTATTTTTCACTGCAGATAATTTTGTGGTTCATTGGCAGTGTGTCTGTTTCATGGCTGAGGAAACTGTGTTGTCATAAAACCATGCCTGTTTTGCATGTCATGATCACAACTGATAAGATTTTTAATATTGATATGTTTGCTATTCAATTTGTTGCTTTGTTTTTATATTACCTAAACCTAATAAAAAATATTTCAATTAATAAAAACATTTCATAATTAAACTACTTGGCATTATTCCAGTTTTTAAACACTAGAATCTCAATTTGTGTCATCTTAAAGCAGCAGTTTCCAGTTTTTCCCCACATAACACAACTAAGAGATGATATCATCCAACACATTCAGGGGATGAAAAGGTAGTTTGGCTGTAATGGCCCAATTAAAAGAAACAAATATATTTGAGACCATATGTATATAATGCCAACTTAATATCCATTTAACACAACCTGGGCATGATACTACCCTCCTAACTTCTACCAAGCAAGCCTCTTTGCTGAAAAGGATAATGAAAGAAAAATTAGAAAATTGTACAAATCTTCATAGAAATCATTTCTAGAAAGTTTGGATTTGCATGTTCACAGATTTTATTTTTTTTAATTTTTTTTAATTTATTTATTTGTCAGAGAGAGAGGGAGAGCGAGCGAGCACAGGCAGACAGAGTGGCAGGCAGAGGCAGAGGGAGAAGCAGGCTCCCTGCGGAGCAAGGAGCCTGATGTGGGACTCGATCCCAGAACGCTGGGATCATGACCTGAGCCGAAGGCAGCCGCTTAACCAACTGAGCCACCCAGGCATCCCGCATGTTCACAGATTTTAAAATAGTATACTCATTTATTATGTTCTTTGTCACTATTATTACAAGCAACAGCTTCAATTCCCTAGTTATATTTATATTCAAATAGTCCAAAGCCTCAATTATGTTGAGAATACTAAATTAACCAGTCACTTTGACAATTGAAACTAAGTTTGCTATACTGATACAGTGTTCTCTCAACATCACTATAATCTACTCACCACAGTTCATTCAGGAGAGATCTAGTTTCCATATGAATTATTAGTAGTACCCTCTTTCACTACAGACCTTGTACCAGACCAGTCAGTAAATTATATGGTCAGCCTAGGTCTGTGCATGATCTCAACTCTCTTTCTACGTTCTTTTTCTGAAATTTCCAGAGAATCAGGGAAAATTGGTGAATCCAGTCTCCCAGAAAATTATCTTACTCTTTCCTTAAGCTGCGCTTCTTTTTCCAAAAGTTGCCATTCTCAGGGCTACTTCCTGCTCTGTCCACGCAGCCATCCTGCTCTGTCCACATGTGCACATGGCCTCACCTGCACCCAGCAAACATTCTCCCTCAGCTGTCCACACAGGAGCACAGTCCCCAGGGGTCTTAATTCTTACAGGAGGTTTATACCTCTACCTTGTGCTCCTGGATCACTGCTCTACTCATAAATCATGTGCACCTAACTTACCTGCCATCAGATCATCAGGGCTTAAATCCTTCCTGTTCTTAAGAAAACACCTTCTCTCCTATATTTTTGGGATTTTATTTTGCAGTGGGTCCCCATGCAAGCCCAAACTGGCTGCTACCCTGGTTGGTCTCTGCATTTTATAAATGAAACCTTTTTAGGTTATATAGACACTTACAGAAGGCTGGATTCAAGTACAGGTTAATGTTATTTCCTGAGTCATTGCTTTTTCTTCCAGGGTATAAACTCAGTTGGTGATGCTTCCTTATAGGTCCAAACTACTTTCTCTACAGTGCTTTCTTTCTCTCCAACAGGGCCTTTTAGCTTCTCTTGAATTTTAAATACCTCTGAAATCATCTTAAGTTTGGCAGATAAAACATCTGTGCAAAGTTTGTATTTCTTTCTTTCTCACTTATGAAATTATTGGTCTCAATGATATTTAAAGGATAAAATCTACATATGTTTTAAATAACACTGAAACATTGCTTTGCATTTGCTCTGTATTGCTATCCTGGCTTCTTATATTAGCCTGTAAGGAGAAAAAAAAGAAGCATACAAACACACAAAAGAATAGGGATAGAAGTACTTGCCTTTCACCTGTGGAATGTCCCTATGGTTATTTAAATACACACACATCCAATCACACATGCATGCATGACAATGATGCTTTCTACCTAATAGATATTATAATTATTATATTTGGATATTGTGCTGGTGATAGGAGATGATGGTTCATCTTCTGATGATGGGCAATGCTACTACCCTGTTTTTAGAACCTCTACCCAGCAAATGAAGGTGCAGCTGTCAGTAGCCTGGTTTGCACTTGCTTGGTCAACATTATATATAATAAATATTACATATATATGACATGTGTGTATATATCATAGATATTAAAATAATGTATAAAATATTTACACATATGTAATATACAAAATTTTATAAACACTTGTATATAAATACATATTTACATTATGTTAGTAAATACAGTCTCCCACAAAGGACTTTTATCTTGCCTTATAGCCCAATAATAAGAAAACAAGCCAGCTCTAAAAATTAGGGAAAAAAATGTTTGAACAAAACTGAAGGAGACATTTGGATAGCAAAATATCACATGAAAAGGTTCTCAACATCATTAGTTCTTTAGAATGTAGAAAATGCAAATTAAGGCTATGGTGAAATTCCAATAGAGTAGCTAAAATTAAAATCATACTAAGTGTTGTCAGGGATGTGGAGCAACTCTAACTCTCATATACTACGGGTAAATGTAAAGTGGTATAGTCACTTTGGAAAAAGAGTTTGACAGATTATTTAAAAAGTTAAAATACATCCTTCAAAGGATTCAAACATTCTTATACTAGGTATTTATAAAAAAGAAATCAAAAACTTCTACACAAAGACATGTACACAAATTTTAATACCAGAATTATTTGTAGTAGCTGAGACCTAGAAACAACCCTAATGCCCATCAACAGGTGAAAGTATAAACAAATCATGTTCTCATGAAATGTAATAAAAAATGAACTACTGATATATAAATAAAACAACAGGATGGATCTAAAAGAATTATTCTGAGTGAAAGAAGCCAGACCTCCATAACCATACCATGCACACACCCACACCTAATTATATAGTATATAGTTCCATTACATAAATTCTAAAAATTAAAAGTTAACTTTTAGTGACAGAAATTTGATGATTTTTGCCTGGGACAGGAAGAGTTGGGAGGAAGAAGTTAAGAAACACGAAGAAGAAAATTTTAGAGGTGATGAATATGCTCATTTTCTTGATTGATATGGTTTCAGGAGTGTATACATAGGTTAGAACTTATCAAATAGTATACTTCAACTATGTGCAGTTTAATGTTAATTATACCTCAAAAATTCATAAAAAATATACATTCACAGTCCAGTATTAACAGTAATATCCTTGTCTTCCTTTGATATTTTTGGATTTTATTAACACATTTCAAATAAAAAACTAATACTAAAAGTTTGTTTTTAACAATTGTCTCTACATATTGCTAAACATATTGTCATTCTTGATTATTTTAAATTTTGTCCCAAGTAAGACATATTTGATAAGAAGAAAAACTTCCATCAATTGAAATACAATTTAATAGGAGTTTTTATTACACAATTTACCCTTGAACAATGTGGGGGTTAGAAACACTTAGCCCCTGCACAGTTAAAATTCCCCATATAACTTTTGACTCCCTAAGAACTTAATTACAAATAATCTACTGTTGCCTGGAAATTTACTGATAATATAAATAAAATATTAACACATATTTTTGTTAAATATAAACTGTATTCTTATAATAAAGTAAAAGAGAGTATGGCTGTTATTAATAAAATCATTAGGAAGTGAGAACACATTTATAGTACAGTACTGTATTTATCCAAAAAATTGCACGTAAGTGGCCCCATATAGTTCAAATCTGTATTGTTCAATGGTCAACTTTAATTACATTGTAGTAAGATAACAATACAATTCTAATTACAATCTAACTTGCAAATAGTTTATTGAAAATGCATACAATGAAATTCATATAAGCTTTAAGAAAACACTCTTCCATAACTAAAGTGTCATTTTTTGTTTCATTTTTCTAAAAGCACAACTTTAAAGGGAACACACTTTGAAATCACACAATCTTTTTCAAATGATTTGGGCTATATCTATCCTTATTGATTCTCCACCAAAAAGATTTAGAAACACCAACTAAATATCAATTTACTGAGACCATATTGAGATAATGTATTAATGATCATTATGTTTTAGAAACTGTTTTTTTCAAAGGAACATCACTCATTCCTACTAAGCAGTTTGCCTATTCCACGCCAGCAGACAGTATGAAGTTTGAAAACTCTAGCTTTGAAATCAACTTTCTTAAACTCTTCAAAGTGTATTAACTCAGTGACTATATATTTTATGATCAGGATATTTGTATAGTTTGTGTTTGCAAATTAACCTTTCAAGGAAAAATGTATGCCTTTTATTATTTATTTATGACTGATGACTTTGGCTTAAGAGTTGATTTTATCAGAAGAGATACCAGGAATTTAGGCAAACGGTGATGTTATTTTCAAGCAAATTATATAATCTTGTATATCTCAAATTATAAAGGGTGTAATCTAATCCACTATATAAGGCAAACCTATTAACATATATCTAGAGTAGTAAAGACAGACAAAAGTAAGACAGAGAAGGAGACTATGAATATTACATACTCAAATTACAATTGAAATCTTACTTTGGAAGTGCTTCCTTAGAAAAGTCAGTTACACAATTCCAGATTCAACTTAAAACCATCAAAGGGGTTTAACAGCAACAAAAATGAGTAACCCTATCCTAAATTCCTATTTCATATAGGTATGCTAATTAGAAAAAGATATATGGAGGCAAATAACAAGAAAAGGCAAAAATTTGCATTTGAAGAGGGAAAATACCGTTTGTGTATTTTAATTCAAAGTACCATTTTGCTATCTGCTAAAATGTACAGCTGTATATTATAAAATGAGTTAAAAATTGCCCTATTTTTAAATGGCTGACCTATTTCATGGAAATAAATGCACTCACTACTCAGTGCTACAAGGCACAAACAAAACTATTAACTTAGAATTCTATTCTAAGCTTATTGTATATAGTTTATTGTATATATTATTTTCAGGTAACTACAAAATTGCAATTTTACTGGCACATACAATGAATAGAAGGTATTATTGCAGTTTAATTATCTTTGTTTAATCAAGTAAAAACCACCATGTCCAAATATTGTCTTCTTCACCTACAAAAACTCAAACTACATACTTTGGCCATCTTACAATGATGACCTACTAAAATTTAGTTAGGATTTAAACAATATTTTATCAGAAAATTGGTAACTCTGCCAAAAAGAAATCCTAACAAAATTATCTAAAGCCAATAATATACAAGCAAAGAAACAATACATGTTTACATTACTTAAGTTCAAATTATCTCTTCCAAGACTATACATATATAAAGAATCTGTTGCAGAAAATTGAAGTCCCATAAAATTTAATGAAACAATGAAAGAACATATATACTGATGAACCACTGGAAAGTTGATTTTTGTTATAAATTTTTAATAAAATGTTCAGTGTATCAAGTCAATTATCTCCCTTTCTATGCCCTGAAGTTGTTATTATTAATAACTAACCTTGTTCAAATAAACATATACAAACATTTATATACATTTTTATTCTTTTTAATTAAAAATATAGCATTCTATATTTTTACTATGAATAAAACATCATTATATCCTTTGCCTAATTTCCAATTTATAAAAGTATACATGTATTTTTTAATTTTGTGCAGGAAAAAGTTGTACATTAGAACATCCATTCATTTTCAGTCATATAAGATACAAATACTTCCAGTGTTTTGTTGACATTTATTTCATTTTAACTATGGATTCTGTATTTCTGAAATATTAATAAATTAATTTCTTTTTAAAAATATTTTATTTATTTATTTGACAGAGAGAGAGAGATCATAAATGGGCAGAGAGGCAGGTAGTGAGAGAGGGGGGAGCAGGTTCCCTGCGGTGCAGAGAACCTGACATAGGGCCTGGTCCCAGGACCCTGTGATCATGACCTGAGGCAGAGGCTTAGCCCATTGAGCCACCCAGGTGCCCCCAATTTATTAATTTGTAAATAATCCTTGGAAATGTAATGTCAATATAATAATTTATTCATTGCACTAATACGTCCTCTTGACAAAAACTTTTGTCAGGAGATGTCCCATGACTGATTTTATTTCTCCATGTTCAGGACTTTCTGAGCAAAGAGCATAGGCACAGAAAGGATGAAAAAATGGCCCACACCTTGGAAGTTAGAGGTAGTGAATTTCCCCACAGCCATTTGCTCCTATTCAAATGGTAAATAAACTTTAGAGGTAACTTTTTGATCTCCCTCAGTCCCAATTGCTTACATTTCTGGGTAGAGACCTTCTTCTTCCCCCCCCCAAGTGAAGATTTGTTCACATTCTAGAGGAAAAGCAAACAAACAAACAGAAACAAAACAAAAACCCACACAAGATTCCAGCTCTCCCTTCAGAGGTATGGACAAGTACACCACCAGTTTCAAGGAGAACTCATGAGTTTTTTAATTCCAGAGTCCCTCTCCGTGATACAAACTCTATGCATGAAGGGGTCCTCTGGCTCTCATCAAGCCACACTGTGGGGATTTGGATCTGGGGTCTGGGGAACTGACTTTAGCTTCTCTGTGAGTAAAAGGTCTTTTCCCTGATCTAGAGGTTTGTGTGTGTTGGGTACTATCTCATAATCTGTACAGTTTCAGACTTAAACTTCACCATGTCTTTTCTCTTTTAGAAAATAAATGGTAAAAAGAACATCATTCCTATCTAATTAAAGTACAAGGCTAACTCCCATGTCTTATACTAAAATTAGTACTGTTACCTTATATGTGATAGCCCCATATGTTTTAATTCCATGCTGTAATTTAAAACCCTACAATAAAAGAAAAAAACTGAAATATAAGTTAATTTAATAATAGCAATTTTGATTTGAAGAACAGAAATATAAAGCTAGAGAAGTGGCACAGATGTAAGGAATAGGAAATTCTCATGACTTGGGACTTCAATAAAACTTTAATTTTGTTTTGCTCTTTCCACTTTCTTTAAAGGACCATTTTTGCACTTCTAAGAGGTTTATATTACTTTTTATATACCAAACTAACAAAGCCATATGCGATTTTCTTCTTGTACTCCTTAAAAATATTCTCTTGGCATCTAGTCAGAAACTAATTCATCCTATAGTTGAGTCTTATATTTCCAGTAAATTATTTTAAAGAACAAATTAGCATAGTTATCTAAACTGGACCATAGTTCATCTCTTTGCAAATAAGAGGAATCACCAAATACTTCCAGGTCTTTAAAGTGAAGTCAAAATGAGTCCAAGAAATAAGCTGAATGTCTAATGTTCCCTTGTAGATTCGGATAATCTTCTTTGAACACACCTAATTGCCATAAAGTGGAACATTCCTGCTGCCAGCTACATTAGGTGAGTTTATATTTAAAATGTGTCCTTTCAGAGCTCTCATAATAACCAGGAATAGTACAATTAGCTTTAGACACCAGAGTATAACAGAAAAATAAATTGTTTCAAATAGAGCAAAGAGAAAAGTGACATTGCTCCCAGTCAGTCTTGTGAGATCCTTGGACACAGCAAACTGTCTACAACTATGTTTCCACCCTCACAGGTCTATGCTAAGGGATATCTTTGAAAGCCTCTTTTCTCAATAATCCAAACTAGGCCAAAATTGTCTTGTTCTATGTATCTCCAGGGCACTATGTCTAGTGAAGTTACATACAGCATTGCCTTTTTCATATTTCATAAAGATTAAATACTAATTACATAATTTAAAGAAACACTAAAACTGGTACCATTTTCAGGATTATAATCATGACTTCATGATACTCTAAATTAAGATACATACATGCAATGTGTATATATAATATATAATTTATATATGTGTATGTATACAATGTGTATATATAATATATAATTTATTGATATATATATATATTTTTTTTCAACCAGTTTGGAAGCTATTCTGTTAAAGTTGAATGTTTCCAATACCCAGTGCTTCTACTAGGAAGTCAATGAAAACTAAGAATGTATGTCTTTTCTATTCTCCAAAAGGTTATTTTTCTATTCTCTCTCTTATATTTCTTTTAGAATTTCCTAAATGTTTAAGTGCCAATGACAAGTAGATTGAAGGTACGTATTTATGTAAAATAAGTCCTTACAATGCTAGGGTTATTGATTATTAAGTATTTGGTCAGTATTCATTTATTCTGAGAAATGAGTTTCTTTTTTCAAAACTCTGATGAATATTTAATCTTTATATGGAAACCTTGCCCACATTATGCAATTATTTCCTGTATTTTTCCTATATCACAGTGTTGTGTGATCATTTTCATGCATAACATTTTCTATCAGATATAGTATTTTTTTAGGGTTTTAAAGAGAGGAAATTATGAAATGGGAATAAATGTTTTTGGATATATTCTATGTGTTGGACACTATACTAAGTGTGTTACATAGATTATTGTAAGAATCTTTGTAATTGTATTATATTCCCTCCTTTTAGAAAAGTAAAGCTAAAAATTATCACCAAACTGGAATCAAACTTTGGAAACTTGACTCCAAAAGCTCTGTCATCTTTTCTTAAAGAATCAGTATAAATACTAAGTTTATGGACATTTCCTGTTATAAATTTGCATTTTTTCTATACTCTACATTGAAATTCTTACCTTAGCAGATTGAAATACCCATGAGAGACTATGGACTCTGAAAAACAACCTGAGGGTTTTGAAGGGGCGGGGGGTGGGAGGTTGGGGGAGCCAGGTGGTGGGTATTATGGAGGGCACGCATTGCATGGAGCACTGGGTGTGGTGTAAAACTATGAACTCTGTTACGCTGAAAAGAAATAAAAAAATAAAATATTAAAAAAAAAGAAGAATTCCAGAAACAAACAAAAAAAAAAAAAAAAAAAAAAAAAAAAAAAAAAAAAAAGAAAAGAAATACCCAGATAATCTAGGGCCATTTTTCCCTTGTTCAATACACAACAGAGTGATACTTCTTAAAACAGTTACAGACTACTGATAAAATTAGTTAAAATCTAAATTCAGAGCATTTAGCTATTATGACATAAGGGTTGGATTGGACTTAAAATAATTTGATATCAGTTGGTAGAATTACAAGTGAAACAATTAGGTACAATTGGTGATGACTGATAAGAATCATAGCTATAAGGACGCCTGGGTGGCTCAGTCGGTTAAGTGGCTGCCTTTGGCTCAGGTCATGATCCCAGCGTCCTGGGATGGAGTCCCACATCAGGCTCCTTGCTCAGCAGGGAGCCTGCTTCTCCCTCTGCCTCTGCCTGCCACTCTGCCTGCCTGTGCTCACTCTCTCTGACAAATAAATAAATAAAATCTTAAAAAAAATAATCATAGACAGTTAACTCATAAAAAGTTAAAATATTGCTACTGTTTTTTCTCTACATATGAAATCCTCAGAAGAGGGTAATATAGTATTTTCTGGAACACATAGATACTGAGCCAAACTTCTACTATCCTCTTCTTGGGACAATGAGAATGAGACTCTCTCCAACTAGGAATATTTTAATCCCATCCCACCTCATCCTGAGCTGACACTGTGTACCAATCTTTCTAGCAGCAATAAAACTACCTGGAAATATATTCATATGTGTGCTTCTCTTAAAAAAAAAAGAATGGTCTAAACAGATCACTTACATGTATGTCTGGTTTTGGATAGCTTCTAGAGAACAGAAATTCATTTTTACAAATTTATTGCCACTTTTAGGTATTCATCAAGACCTGTTATTTGTTCAGAAAGTTATATATATATATATATATATATATATATATATATATATTTAAATCCCATATTTGACTTAAGGATCCCTATACTTTTGAAAAATGTGTTTTAAGATGCATGAGAGATACTTTACCATGTGTGACCTAATAAAGAGTTATTCTGTATTTTGGTTTGGCGTATTAGGTTCTAGGGAATGTTTGAGCTCACTTAGCTAGCTGATAAAAGTATAATTTAAAAATGTAGATGATGGGTAGTAAGAGATAACATTGCATCTAATAAAACTTGGGTCAGATAAAATTATTGGTGGACCAATGATGTTACTGGACTTTAGAGTTTGATATCAATAATACCTAACTATCTAGAAGTTATGTTGTCATTTGTACAATAAATTATATAGTAAAATATTATGAAATGTTAAAGTATTATAAAAATTTACCCTGCTTGTTGTTAATAAAGTTCATGATATTTGATTTAGATGATAAATGTTTTCATGGTAACTGAGTCAGGTGCTAAAAATATTTAGTAGATAACAGGCCTGTCAAAACTCATCAGATGTTCATTTAAACCTATGAATTTCCAATTCATATCACCTCCTCCCAGGCTGATTAATTGAAAACCATTGAGCTGAAATATTGTTGCTTTTCCTCTCTGCACCACTGTTTGATACGCGTGATTTGATCTGCGTAAGAAAAAAAAATCCACCAAAGATAATCTTTCAAAAGTGGAGCATATAAATAAAATTAGTCTATATATTGAGGACCTAATTAATCAACCAAGTAATCTCAGCTAAAGTGGAAAACAAATAAAAGAGTTTTTTTTCTCTCTGTGTGTGTTTCTCTTTAAAATACTCTCAAGATTTATATTTATTCATTGTCTGATCTAATAGCTTATAGCCTGCATAACTCCTGCAGATCAATATAACAATTTACAGACCTGTCACAGTGTATGAAAGAAAAATCATTTAAATTACTCAAGCGCTCTTATACAAAGCACTTTCAAATTTAAGTAATACATTCTGACCAAAAGACAGGTTTGTCAAACTTATTTTTAAGCATTTAATGACTGTTTCTTATTAATTATAGCACAAGGTGGAAAACTCATCTTTGTAGTAAAAGCAATGTTCACATAAAATTATTTCAAGTTTTAATTAATGTGGTACCTTTGATGCACTTTTAAGGTTTCTAAAACTCTTTGATAGAACAGCCAATGAAGATTTGTTGTTCTATGCTCCATTTTATAAATCATTAATATGAATTTCAGGGAGTTTTAATAACTTGCTCAAATTCATAGGACCTTATATGTGGCAGATTAAACACTGATATCCAGGGATTCTCATTCCATATTCTTGTTTGTTTGTTTGTTTTAAAGATTTATTTATTTATTTATTTATTTAACAGAGAGAGAGAGAGAGAAAGGGAAGATAAGTAGGGGAAGTGGGTGAGGGAGAAGCAGGCTCCCCACCAAGCAGGGAGCCCTATGCAGGGCTCAAACCCCAGGATCGCGACTGGAGCAGAAGGCAGACACTTAATGACCAAGCCACCCAGGAGCCCCTCTCATTCTATATTCAATGATTTTTTTCATTTTGTTTCACCACATTAAAAACTTCTGTCACATGAAACAGAATGTGTAGTAGTCATCTTGAACATGGAAATGCATTTGAACATGAAAATGATAGACTTATGCCTCTTTCAAAAAGGAATTCAAAATCCTATTTGTAGGAACTGCAAAAGAAGTAAGAAAACAATGTAACTGTGGCAGAAAAAAAACAATACAAAGGAAGAAACAGTATCATGGAAATTTTAAGAAATGAAGAAAAAGAAAAAAAATAAATGAAGATAAAAGAATACAAGAAATCTATCTAAAGGTATCCAGTAGTTTACAGTCACTCATTATAGTAGTTTATTACTTTGTACAATATCAAAGAAGGAAAACACTTTCTGCCTGATACAATGACTTTAAATATGTAAGTCCATAATGACTATCTTTGTATAGCAATATTAATAATAGAAATAATGCATTCTATGGTGAAGTTTTTTAGAATAAACCTGCTTATATTCAAAGATTAAATAGTCATCTGGCTTTATTTCTTTCCACTCCCAAGAACCTGCCAATGTACCACTGGTAGAGAATAAACAAAATGAAGTAAGAGGAGGAGGAGGAGAAAGAGGGATGGGAGTACAAGGGGAGAGGAGGAAAAGAAACACAAGGAAGGAGGGAAGGAAGGGAGACAGGAAGGATCAAAATGGTAGAACATTAGTCAACTAGATTTTTCAACATGTATACTTATCCCAGAAAGCTTTTGGAATACTGGTGATTGAGATGGGGGGTGGGGGAAAGGATGGATCTCTACAGTATATATGAGGAGACAACAGGGTAGACGACTTGAACTGTCTGCAAAGCTCCTGAACCTCAGTACTCCCACGTACCAGGGAGTGAGGGGTAGACTGAGATGTGGGTGTGTGAAAGGAGCTTTCACTGAAAGTACAGATGGATCTATAAATCAAACCCTTCAAACTATCCACATCAGCCACATATTACCAACAAAAATATTAAAAAGAGAGAAGCGAGAAAATGGAAGTGAGGACTAGGAAAATGATATTTCCATGGTGCTGTTCATGCTGTAGTAGTCACTAGACTTAAAAAGTGACAACCAAGTACACAAGGCAAACCCTTTTATTTTTTTAAATATTTTATTTATTTATTTGACAGAGAGAGAGAGATCACAAGTAGGCAGAGAGGCAGGCAGAGAGAGGGGGGAAGCAGGCTCTCGAAAGCAGAGGCTTAACCCACTGAGCCACCCAGGCGCCCCATGGCAAACCCTTTTAAAGAAAAAAATAACTACACATTGGCAAATATTGTGAAACTGTATAACACCAATGATGTTAAACATCTTAAAAAATCTCATATGCCTCTAAAAATTTCAGAGAATAAGTTATCTACACAAGAGCAAGATTAGAGTTCTCATCACAAATTTAGATGACTGAACAATGCCTTTGCATTTCTAAAGGAAAGTTACTTTTATCTAATATTCTACAGAAAATCAAAATATTTTTTCCTATTGGAGGACTTAAGAGAACTGGAACAATAGCTTATAGAAACCTCCAGGAGAAAACAAAGCAAAATAAAACACTTCAACAGAGTAGTTGATTACATGAAAAGTTTGAGGACATACTATGTACAAAATAAAGTATTATCACACACAAACACACACATACACACACACTATTCTCCACATAAGAAAATGCAATCTTTGGCTGTGAGCACCATTTACATAAAGGGATTAGAAATATTTTATTCACTTCATAATTTACATTTGAGCTATAGACAGTAATTCTTAACTCTGTCTTCAAAGCAATTAAATTAGAAATGTCTGGTATCAGTGCCCAGTCATGAGCTTATTTGTAAAAATGCTCTAGATTTTTCTGTTATGTAGTTAAGCCTGAGAAACACTCAAAATATAATATAAAATACAGATAAAACACAGATACCAGTCTTAGGATTTCAGAAGAGGAAGTAAAATTAATTTATTATATTATATATATTATTATATTGTATATTATTTTATATATATAATATATATTATAAATTACTTATTTGAGAGAGAGAGAGAATGAGAGAGAGAGAGAGAAAGCATGAAAAAAGGGAGGATCGGAGGGAGAAGCACACTCCCTGCTGAGTAGAAAGCCCAGAACAACACTTGATCCCAAAACTCCAGGATCATGACCTGAGGTGAATGTAGATGTTCACCCAACTGAGCCACCCAGGCGTCCTATTTTTTTTAAATTATAAAGAGAAAAATGAGGATGACAGAGGCTGAGAGTCAAAAGTGAGGCGGTATGCCAAAAGAAAATGCAGAAGTTTCTACCCATAAGGCTGTTCACTGACTGGGTCTCTCTTGATTGGTCAAGAGTTCAGAATCCACTCTACAAAATTTGCGCACCATAGAAGTTGTTAAATACTTTAGACATTAATATTCTCACCTAGCAAAATGCAATTAAAATATTCTTTTAAACTCTAAGAGAAAACATGTAAAAACAGGTAGAATAACATTATTTAACATTGCAAAACTAATAAAAAAAACTAAAATTATTAGTAACTATATTGAAAGGATGTGAGAAGAGTAAGAAAGGAGTGGTTTAAGTATTTAACATATTATTGTCTAAAACAGTTAAATAATGAAGCTAGTAATATTACTATTGCTGACTTAGATTTAAAAATTAGGGTTAAACATGTTTGCTTTTTAAAAAAGGGAACTGGGATTAACAAGTCAGGAAACAACTAATGTTGGTGAGAATGTGGAGAATGGAGAACCCTCTTACACTGATAGTGGGAATGTAAGCTGGTATAGCCACTCTGGAAAGCTGTATGGAGGTTCCTCAAAAATTTAAAAACAGAGCTACTCCATGACCCAGAAATTGTACTACTAGGTATTTATCCAAAGGATACAAACATAGTCATCTAAAAGGACACCTGCACCCCAATGTTTATCCAGCAATGTCCACATAGCCAAACCATGGAAAGAGCCCAGATGTCCATCGACAGATGAATAGATAAAGTAAATGTGGGATATGTTTCTGTGTGTGTGTGTAATGGAACAGTACTCAGCCATCAGAAAAGAAATCTTAGCATTTGCAATGACATAGCTGGAACTAGAGTGTATTACATTAAGTGAAATAAGTCAATCAGAGCAAGACAATTATATGATCTCACTTATATGTGGAATTTAAGAAATGAAACAGAGGGTCATAGGGAAGAGAGGAAAAAAATAAAACAAGATGAAATCAGAGAATGCGACAAACCGTAAGAGACAAACAGGGTTCCTGGAAGGGGGGTGGGTGGGGGGATAGGGTAACTGGGTGATGAAATGAGCACTAGGTATTATATGCAAATGATGAATCACTGAACTCTCCCTTTGAATCTAATAATACACTATATGTTAACTAACTGAATTTAAATAAAATAAAATTTTAAAAAGGGGGACTGGGGCTAAAAAGTGCGTCATTATAAGTCTATATTCTTAGGTTTTTAACCATGTGCATAAATTAATTAGATGGAAACATAGTTTAAATAATAATTATATATTTAATTTAATTTGCAGATTAAAAATATGAAATTAGGGGCACCTGGATGGCTCAGTGGGATAAGCCTCTGCCTTCAGCTTGGGTCGTGATCTCAGGGTCCTGGGATTGAGCCCTGCATCAGGCTCTCTGCTCAGCAGGGAGCCTGCTTCCCCCTCTCTCTCTGCCTGCCTCTCTGCCTACTTGTGATCTGTCAAATAAATAAATAAATTTTTTTAAAAAATTAAGTTATTTGAAATTTAATCACTTACTATATAAGGAGTCTGAATGTGAATTCATACAAAAATGTTGCAGCATACGGGGCAGAAACAGAAGCACTTCTGCTCCACTTAGCATGTACAAGAACTGATAATCCACCTCTAATGCACCGCCATTTTTTTGTGAGTGATTTCTCTGCATGTCTATTACTAACATAGAATAAAATATTCTTCCTCTGCTCAGAGAATTCAACTCCAAGAATTACAAAAGGTTCATGACTTTGTCATATTATTGGTATCCTACGGAGAACCATCCCTGGTTCTTTTGTCAAGGAGAAATATTTCATGTAGAGCAAAAGATCTCTTCTATAGGGCTGTACAAGGATCTCTCTAATTTTCTTCTCAGTTGTGGTTTTTATTAAACCAAAGATGGACATGATGGAATTATTTGCCTTTCTATTGATGGTCGCTTTGGTGCAGACATTTCTAATCTCTTGGTTACTTGTAAAGACATTATGACTTCTAATATAGTATAATTACTTTTACTTGTAACAAGACTAGAATACAGCAGGGATATATAACTGAGGACAGAGGCCTGGAGAGCCTGGCTTTAATAAAAAATCCTTTAAAAAATTAGCTGGATGATGGGGCACCTGGGTGGCTCAGTAGGTTAAGCCTCTGCCTTTGGCTCAGGTCATGATCTTGGGGTCCTGGGATCAAGTCCTACATCGGGCTCTCTGCTCAGCGGGGAGCCTGCTCCCTCCTCTCTCTCTCTGTCTGCCTCTCTGACTACTTGTGATCTGTCTGTCAAATAAATAAAATCTTAAAAAAAATTAGCTGGATGAAAAATATGCCCAACTCAGGTAAGAAATAATTTTCTGGCCAAATAATGTAAGTCCTTGGAAAGAGAGAAAGAGAGAGAGAAAAAAAACAAGCATATGATCAGAAAAGAAACAAAATTCCCATCTAAGCCAATACCTGAAGGAATGGTAAAAAGATTACTATTCTCCTCCCGTCCTCTCTCACCAACCAAAGCATTAATACGCAACTGATTTTCTTTGAATTCTATGACAACTCATTCTCAAGTGTTTTTTGCTAACTCCAATTCTCTCTTTAATGCTGGCAATACCGATGGCTTCATCATAGATCTTTCTGCATAACTCTGGATACTCCCTGATAACTCTACACTAGTATGATTCCCTTTGGATATGGTTTTTCTTTGGGTATTTCTGACTCTAAAACCATTTCTTAAAAGATCTATGCTCATGTACTCTTTTTACTTATAACTTAGATGTATATCAAATTATCTGAAAATAAATGCCTTTACATTCTGAAACGAAAAAAAAACTACATTTTGTTGATTTCAACTGTTGAATATTTCACAATTCTGTTTCCTCCTATTCATTCTCACTATTCTGACTTAGCCATTATCATCTATCACCTGAACCAATGTAAGGACTTTCTACCTGGTCTTTCTGATCCATTCCTATGTAGGACTTGCCCATTTACTCCCATTTGCAGCCAAACTTCAAAATACAAGGACCTCAACATGAGACAAGAATCCAACAGAATCCTAGAGGAGAACATAGGCAGTAACCTCTTTGATAAGAACCACAGCAACTTCTTTCAAGATATGTCTCCAAAGGCAAAAGAAACAAAAGCAAAAATGAACTTTTGGGACTTCATCAAGATCAAAAGCTTCTGCACAGCAAAGGAAACAGTCAAAAATACAAAGAGGCAACCCACGGAATGGGAGAAGATATTTGCAAATGACAGTACAGACCAAAGGTTGATATCCAGGATCTATAAAGAACTTCTCAAACTCAACACACACAAAACAGATAATCATATCAAAAAATGGGCAGAAGATATGAACAGACACTTCTCCAATGAAGACATACAAATGGCTATCAGACACATGAAAAAATGTTCATCATCATTAGCCATCAGGGAGATTCAAATTAAAACCACATTGAGATAGCACCTCACACCAGTTAGAATGGCCAAAATTAGCAAGACAGGAAACAATGTGTGTTGGAGAGGATGTGGGGAAAGAGGAACCCTCTTACACTGTTGGTGGGAATGCAAGTTGGTGCAGCCACTCTGGAGAAGAGTGTGGAGGTTCCTCAAGAAGTTAAAAATAGAGCTTCCCTATGACCCTGCAATTGCACTACTGGGTATTTACCT